>BLKM01000078.1:57997-104505 GCA_013340265.1 Coptotermes formosanus
CAACTTCAGCGCCCTGATTGCCATAGAAAGTATACCGGCTAAACTGGCAGGTCATTATATCACCGCTATAAAGAACATTACAGTGATTTCAAAAATTGAAATCACAGATCGCACTTCGCAAAGCATTTGCTGGACAGTAATCGCTCCATAGGCCCTATTACGGATATTATGGAATTGCTTCATATGACCCAAAAAGGGGAACACATTAACACACTGGAAAATTTCAATACCTACAGGGAAACAAAAAATGATAATCAAATTAACGAAAAATGCACAGGAGCCAATAACACCCTGTTTGATGTTGTCATATCGAATGACATCACCAATAAGACATGAGAAAGTCCGTCGCCTGAACATAACATTAGGTGCCAGTCCTCAACCTTCCACGTAACAGTGCAAAGGACAGCCTTGCTGGTTGCGACACACAGCAGTAACACTGGATCTTCAAGCCTCCAACATCCGAAAAGAAGAATAACCACTACGTAAAAACGGCTACAAGCCTTCATACTTCAATCTAAATATCATAACAACTGAATATTCACAAATCCATTCTCCTTTATTATAGGTTAAACCAAAATACATGTCCAAAAAATCGCCCAGCTTATTCCGAATAGACTATGAACACCTACACACTCAACACAAATTATCTCGACGTATGCAGTTGAATCATCCCAAAGTTGAAGGCTACCTCCAACAGGAAAACCGGATTCCACTGTGCTTAGAAGTCAAAAACAGGACTCATCACCAAGACAGGACATAGACCTATCTACTGTTTCTAACTAATTACTATATTAGCACGGGATTGAGTCACACCAGCCCCCCCCCCCCCCGAGAAAAAGGTCTCACAGATAATACAATTGGAATAATGTAATTTCACTAAATGTCTTTATATTAATTTATATCATTTTATGTCACTTTATTTGCATTTATGATTAGGATCGAAGTTTTAAATGACTATACACGTACCTGATGATGGCTCGGCCGAGCCGAAGCATGTAGTGTATCAGTACTACCTCGAAAAAATGTTATAGTGTACTATATATATATAGGTACCAAGGTGTGTCTGACTGTGTTTATTATCACTATAATTGAAAAACGCACCGCGATGACCCAAGTTAAGGTTATTATTTTATTGTGTGTATGGTAATAAATAATTACCTGACAAAGATGTGAAAATGTGAAAAGTTCTACCAAACCATTATTAAATATCAACCAATCACCCTACAACTTAGCTGCCTGAAGTTAACTGATGACAGACGCAATTTAAACCACTACAGTATGCCGCTGACTTTGGCGGCTCCCCTTGCGACTCGCTTCTCTCCGTCTTTGAGACATTTCTAATAGCGTAAGTGCCCGCACCGTAACGACTAAAACTTGTACCCACGGCCATCACATGCAGAAAATATTCCTAAAAGCAACAGATTTTAATGAGTCCCGCCCTGTCTCAACCGTGTCCCAACTATCTAGTCCTCCATTTGCTCCTGCAATATGGCCCATTTTTTTCAAATAAACCCAATCTCCAGAAGTGCTAGAAAGGCTGAAAAGTCGTGAATGGAGTTTTTCTGAGACACCTGCTGAAGAATCTTCAAATATAATTTGTTAAAACTCCAGATCCTAGTTCTGTATATTTTAATATATATGCTTTAAATAGGAAACAGGGCAAAAAGATTCTGGAATTTCATTTCATCTGTTTTTAATTTCTTCATGCATGAAAGTTTGATTTACTATTGTCATTCACAAATGTCTGAATTTTTCACGTTGAAGTGCATGCATGGGTCTCGAACCTGCAGCCCCAGACTGTATTGTGTCTGAAGAAAACACCTTTCAGAAGCCTTCTACAACTTAACCGTGTCACACCTTCTCTAACTAACCTACAGACGCCATAAACCCGCACTTTCTGTTACACACTGCCACAAAAACCACTGTGCATTCAGCTGATAACGGTCACTACAGAATAGTCTGACTGTACTTCCTTGTTTCAGTATCGCTGTTAGCGTCGAGCTGTATAGTTCATTCTCGCCCTGCAATGAATGTTGTACACTACTAGGGGAATTTATTCAGCAACGACCTCACTGTAAACTGTACATGGCCTTCACGTGCCTTTATCGGATTTATGACAACCGACACGCATCTGCTCTACGAAAGCTTAACGATCACAGAAACGTCCTTCTGCTAGACATTTTTACAGTGAAAGAGTGGCAGCTCTTGCGGGATAGATATTTAATATATCTGTCACCAGAGGGGCGGCGAAGCATGCAATTCTGGGATGATCATTGGCGAGAAGAACTGAAGAAAATATTAACCATCGTTCCTGAAATGCCACTGCACTAACTTCAACACCAAAAGGTACGTTGTGTTTATGAGAGCCAGGAGGGACACAACTGGATTCCCAAGGCTTAGTTAGCTAACAGGAAACATGACAATATGACTTCCATTTGACGTAGTCCATTTTAGTTAGGACCTCCAGACCACACTTCCTCACTATTCATTCTAACATCTGCAAGTCTATCAAAGATACAGTACTTTCAGGCTAAACACATCTGTTTATATACTACACAAAACAGCTACATGTTTCGACTACAGAGTCCACCCGAAACATGTAGCTGTTTTTGTGCAGTAAATAAAGAGTTGTGTTCAGCCTGAAAGTAGTATACCTTTGATAGATTGTGTTGAGAATGCAACGGGAAAGAATTGACTCAAAAATCTGCAGATCTATTTTCCTAACCAGCCGCCTGCATTATTTAGCTTTACCTGGATATTCAGAGTCCAATCGGTTGCAAAGGTAACTTTCCACAATTCCAAGGCTGGTTTACTGCAGGAAGACTCTACCCTGACAGAAACTTCAGACTGCTGTTAAGTTATACTGAGATGAATAATGTAGGCGCTAAAGAATATTGTCGATGACTACCGCATTTAAACCCATTATTACACCGGCCTAAACCTATGCAAGTAGGATTATCGATCTTTAGAAAATTCTTCTTGCACCTTTAGAATCACCTGTCCAGTACTCTTTTAGCTGCTTCTTCCCCACTGCTTAACAATAAGACGTAAGCTACATACAGTGAAACATTTACTTGATTTTAATCTTCCAACGTGAGATGAGTATTGTCAGCGAGACAGACTCCGATCTCAATGTAAAATCTTGACTAATACTCCAAATCCAGAGCCCTGATAGCTACAGTAACCACTAGACTGCGAACAGCCGTATATTAGACTCAATGTTCCTCCAAATATCATTCACATAAGCGAAGAACAGTAGAGGACCCAATACGCTCCCTTGCGGCAATCCTGAGGTTACTGTGACTTCCTCAGATTGTTGCCCGTCCACTCTAACTCTCTGCGAACGTCCTAAGAGATATTCCTTAACCCATACAACTACCCTCAAATCCACTCCGGTTTCCGCAATTTTCATAAGTAGCCTATCATGGGGAACTAGATCGAAGGCCTTTGGAAAATCTATTACTATCGCGTCTGTCCGGACTCCCTCGCCCAGTGCATCAGCAATGTCCTGACAAACCGTGACTACTTGACTTCCGCAAGAGTAACCAGGTCTAAAACCATGCTGACCCTCATACAACCACCCACTCGTTTCCCAGACTTTTCTTAGGTACCCTGCTATAATGTACTCCATTTGTTTGCAAACCACCGATGTTAAACTGACCGGTCTATAATTACCAACTACCGATCGGTCTCCACCTTTGTAAATGGGGACCACTATAGCTTTTTTCCAGTCACCTGGAATATAATTATTGTTCATCCTTATATCCAGCAATCTCGCGAGGTATGGAATCATGGCTTCCCTGCCCAACTTTAAAATTTCCCCAGGAATACCGTCCGGTCCGATGGATTTCTTTCTCCCGATTGCTGCTAATCGCTTCCTTATGCTGCTTATACTAACGGTGAAGGGTTTTCCTACGTTCGTTGATTGAATTTGAGCATTATTACGTTTGCAACTAAATATAGACGCAAAATAGGAGTTTAGGTGTTCGCCTTTTCTAATGGCTCTGTGATGAGCTTGCCATTTTGGTCTTTGATAACCCGAATATTTTCTCTATTTCTCTTACGTCTTTTGACATACTTACAGAACTCTGTCCAGCATCTACCTTCGTTTTGTAAGACCGAACGTAGAAATGTCTCCTAAGCCTTCTTTTTAGCTAACAGTAACTCGCTGGATAATCGGTTCAGATCAGCTTGGTAATGCTGTCCAAATTTTATCTTATTATACGATTTCCTTACCTTTACCTTTAGCTATTTTACTTCCCTTAAACGGAGGTATTCCTCGATTGATGCGCTAGTTGCTTTCCAAAAGCAATTCGCAGACGGTGAAAGCAAAGTAATTAACCAATAAGTATCGACCATTAAGAAACGTGTGGGAAGACGCGGTTGTGGCCTAACTTGAAGTACTACCCTCATTTTTGTGGAAGGACTGAGGAAAAGCACGAAAAAGGCACTGAGAATAGTCACTATGCCGGCAGAGAATCTAACATCTCAGTCGGTGCACACATCATCGCGACTTCAGTGTAAAAATAACGGTAACTAAATAATTATAAATAATTTTAAATAATTATAACAGTGATCAGTACCGTTATTAATATCTTCGCAAAAGATAAGCCGGTGGGTTCACAAAGTAACAAAGTTTATTTGACACTACAGTTCAGAGAACGAACAGATTCAGTAACTGAGAAGAAACATGACAACAATTTAGAGAACTATTTACAAGGAATCACACTGCACTTATTTATTAACTCGGTTCGCTGCGCCCATATGCCACTTTTAAATTTATTCACTGTCTTCCACCAAGTCTGTAGTTCTTCCCAGTTACACTGTTTTCCTTCACTTAGTTCTCTCGTTCTCTAACACACCTGCAGCACTGCAACACGCAGACTATACACACTTCACCTGTGTTCTTCCACAGCCACTTGACACCTTCCTACAGTCCGCCGCGTCACCTGTTCACACTCCACCACATCGCAGGCTTGCCGCTAGAGGCTCGCAATTCACACACTCCCTGACTGCCTCAACGCAATGAATCTTCGCCTAGCTCAGTGTTTTTACGCCACTTTTCCCCGTTCCAGGACCTTCCCTTCTGTCTCTGCCTATCCGGATTCTGTCTCTCTCTCGAAGGCTCTGGTACTGGCCGCATGACGTCAGATGTCAAGAAGGCGTGCGGGAGAGTCGGCTTGCCGGGAGCCGCCGCCGCTTTCGTTGCATCTTGTTTATGTACATGCCATGAATGAAGCAGACTTGTAAACTAGTATTAAATTCTAACACACACGCACGCACGCACGCACGCACACACGCGCACATAATACACGCAAGCAACGCGCGCGCGCGAAGTGAATTAGCAAAATGGAATCATATCGCTAAGATATTCTGATCTTTCTTTCAGGACGATGTGGTGGAAGCTGTCTAGGGACAGCCGAGTCGAGGGACTAGTATTATTTAAAAATAAAATGACTTTTAAAACATAACGCAAAATAACTCTGTATGTTAACATGAACGCAAATAAAGATACTGCTGGAAATATCTCGTTTAAACGTATATACGTTGATGACTACCGCATGTAACAGGAACGCCTGCTGTATGCCATATCTGAGGTTCTCACAGCGGTGCTGGTGTGGATTCACGCTTCGTGGTATGTGACGCCGTATCGTTCAGTGAACGGTTCGGAATGTCTCGGAGGAATGTAGTGCCTTCATCTTCAGGGTCAAGCGGTCTTGAACGTCGGAACACTCACCCACTGACATTCCTGAACATATTTTGTATTTGTATTCCTCTTACCCTCCTCGATGACTGCCACGTTATCCTGGTGAGGAGGTTTCCGTGTCCTACTATGACCCGGAGAGCTACGCTGGCGGGAGCTTAAGCTCGTGGCAGCGACACCTGTCTGGCATAGACAGGTCGAAGGGCAGGGACGAGACGAAGAAGCAGTCCACAAGGAAGGGTAGGGAGGACTCTTTAGGCGTGGTAAAGCCAAACTCCCAAGGGCAGCAAACCTCAAAATCAAATCTCGGCCCCCCTGGAAGGGGGTTTGTCATATGGCTAGGACATTATGTACGACCCGGCAAACGAAAACGGATGCGAGAATTTGGATTATATTCCTGGAATGTCAGGATATTATATCAATTCGGATCCCTTAGGAAGATGACAGATGAAATGGGCAAAGATAAATATAAAAATAGTGTGAATGTGCTCGCTGTACAGGAAATGAGGTGGACAGGGACCAGAATTATAGATAAAGGACGGCATGTAATCTTAGACATTGGATATCAGAAGAAACATGAATTTGGTGTGGGCTTTCTTGTGAATAATAGAATGAAAGGTTCAATTACTGGCTTTATACCCATCAACCATAGGCAGTGTGTAATAAGAATAGCTGGACTGTTCTTTATCTACAGTATTATTAATGCACACGTTCCTGTTGAGGATGTAGATGATGAAAAAATGATTTCTATCAGGCAGTTACTAAGGCCTATAAAGAATGTCCATAATCAAATCGAGAAGAATGAGATGGGTGGGGCATGTAGCACGTATGGGGGAAAAGAGAGGCGCATACAGGATTTTGGTGGGGAGACCTGAGCGAGGGCGACAACTTGGGAGACCCAGGCGTAGATGGGAGGATAATATTAAACTGGATCTTCAAGAAGTGGTATGGGGCATGGACTGGATTGAGCTGGCTCAGGATAGGGACAGGTGGCGGCCTCTTGCGAATGCGGTAATGACCCTCAGGGTTCCATAAAATGCGGGGAATTTCTTGACTAGCTGAGAAGCTGTTAGCTTCTCAAGAAGGCCTTTGCTCCATGGAGTTAGTTAGTTATAAAGAATGTCCAAGATATGATATAAAACTTCTAGTAGGGGACATGAATGCACAAGTAGAAAGAGACGCCACCTGCAAACACAATACTGGAAGACATGGTCTCCATGATGATAAAAAGATAATGGATCACGTTTAGCAGATTTTGCCTTAGCACATAATCTTGTTGCTGGCGGAACACTGTTTATACATAAAAAGATCCATAAAGGATCTTTGAGGACTGCTAATGGAAATGCCATCAACCAAATAGATCATGTAGTGATATACGCCAGACACAGATCAAATCTGCTGGATGTGAGAGTATTTAGAGGAGCTAATGCGGATTCTGACCATTATCTGACTGAATCCAAAATACGAGCCAGGATTGCCAGAAGAAAATTGGAGAAATGAGTGCGAATGGAGGCATTTAATGTGGACCTCCTAAAAAATGGAAGTACTGCAAAGCAATATACAGAACGAGTCACTGAGCTACTTGGCCAATCTTCAATTGAGATTACTGATACTAGTGATTTAAGTTATGACTGGAAATTCGTAAAGACGTGCATTATTTCTGCAGCAGATGAGGCAATTGGAAAAATCCCACAAGGAAAAAAACATGGTTTATGAGGAATGTCAAGAGGTCAAATGAAGAAAAATGAGATATACAGGCAAATTCAGCAGAGACGAAGAAGGGCCCCAGAGGAAGAGCATGGGCACCTACGAAGAGCTGAAAAAAGAACACACCAAAGGAAGGAGCGGGCCTTCTATAATGAGGAAATGAGGGAGCTAGAATCTGCAAGAAGGGAGAAAGCAGTGAGATTATTATATCAAAAGCTTAATAGTACAAGAGAGAACTCCACGCCAAGGACAAGTAAAGAAGGAAGATTAATGTCAGATAAAGAGGGTGTTCTCAGACGTTGGAGAGAACACTTTGATGGTATACTGAACAAGGAAACAATACCTCCATCTGAGCCCTCACCAACGCAGGGTGTGTCAGCTGAAAGCCGGGTAGTCTCTGAGCTGACAATGGAGGAAGTGCAGAAGGCACTCCATAAAATGAAGAATAATAAATCTCCAGGTATAGACACAATTCCATCTGAATTAATAAAGTTTGGTGGAGAAAGTCTTATGAAACGAATTCATGAGCTGATCAGGAGGGTAAGGGCACACGAGAAGATACCAGATGAGTGGAAAAGAAGTATAACATGCCCAATACACAAGAAGCGTGATCTTTTGGAATGTGCAAATTATAGGGGCATATCGTTACTAAACATAGCATATAAAGTTCTGTCTAATATTATTTACGCACGCTTGTTCCCACACACTGAACCAAACACTGGATCATATTAGTATAGCTTCCGACCAGGTAAATCAACAACTGATGCCCTAATCATCATACGACAGATTTTAGCAAAGGTGCAAGAAAGTACGCCTGAAATACACTTCCTCTTTATTGACTTCAAAGCAGCATATGATTCGGTCATCAGAAGGCAGCTGTATAAAGTGATGAATGAACTAGGCGTATCAGAGAATTTGCCCAGAATGGTGAGAGCAACAATGGAAAACACATCATCTAGTATACGCTTGCAGAACTCCTTCTCTGATCCACTAGATGTAACAAATGGGTTAAGGCAAGGAGATGCTTTAGCATGTCTGCTTTTTAACACAGCCCTACAAAAGGCGATCACAGATTCATGCATACAGAGCAGTGGACATATTTTTGCAAAATCGGTGCAAATAGTTGCTTATGCAAATAATGTAGTTCTAATAACTAGAACAGGTGAAGACCTGGTAGAAAGATTTCGCTCATAGAAAGTGCAGCTGTGCGGGTTGGGCTCAAAATAAATGAGAATAAAACAAAATATATGGCTATGAACACAAGAAGGCTGATGGACACACCCAATTTGGAAATAGAGCCATCCACTTTTGAACACGTACATGCTTTTATCTATTTGGGTACAATACTTGCTGAGGTTAATAATATAACAGAAGAAGTTCGAAATAGAATTGCAGTAGCAAATAGACGTTATTTCAGCCTCCAGAAAAACTTTAAATCTACTTTTATGTCCACAAATACAAAGAGTTTACTATATAAGAAGCTTGTACGTCCAATAGTTGCGTACGGGACAGAGTGCTGGACACTATCCCAAATGAACGAGAAAATGGTGGATGTGTTTGAACGGAAAATTCTTCGAATAATATAGGCCCTGTTAAGGACCGTGACCAGTGCAGGTGTAGATATAACAGAACAACTGTACGATCTTTCCAAAGAGCCCAGACTCTCAGTGATAATCAGAATTGCAAGATTACGATGGGCTGGTCATGTTACAAGAATGGTGGTAAATTCTATGCCTAGGAGATTGATGTGTATGCAACCGGAACGACCAAGAAAAGTGGAAAGACCGTGCGCCTGGTGGAGAGATGATGTGGTAAAGGATGCAAGGATGCCGGGAATAAGGAGCTGGTGGGCAACAGCAGTGAATGGCGAATGGAGGGAACTCCTAAAGGAGGCCAAGACTGTCTATGAATTGCAGCGCCGATGATCATGATGATGATGATGATGATGATGATTCCTCTTTCCCATATTTTATATTTTTCAAAACAAAACTAGCAAATTTAATGTAAAATTGTCTTTCATTTATTTTTAATCTTGCCAAAATTACAATTTCTTTATTTCTACCCCTTGTTATAAACTGAGCAAGACTTCCTGCTGCACCTTGAACTATTGTGTTCCTTTCATTCTTTCTCTGCTTTTTCAAATATCGACGTTTTCTTTCTCATTCGATAGTAGTCGATACACCCGATCTCCGAGTGGACTGTTGTTGCTTTATACCCAAGGCAAAGTTACCACAAATAAAATACAGTAGAGCCCATTATCCCACCTTCGATAATACAACATTCCGCTTTATCTGATATACCCACACGACGCGCTATTTAGAATTATGTGCTGCACGTGCATGCGTACTCGTACAGTTTATCTATTTAAAATCCATTGTTCGGTTGACTTCATCGAACTAATTTTCTTGTAACAAAACCAACTAAACGCGCACACAAAATGCAAATAATACAGTCTTTTATCATTCCAATATGTTTCGGCACTACTCTGCCATCTTTCTGTGAAGACCTACCAGCCTGCAGGATGCCATAATCAAAAAAGAAAAAAGAATTTAATCTTGCATATGCTCGTACATTACCAGCAGGAGAGGACTTCAAGAGCACAACGGATCTTGTCTTCCAAGAACAGTTGGCTCCCTCAGTCACTACCAAATAAAATCTTATCAAAAGCACCACTGTTCTCCGAGAGACTATCGAATTCACATAACGCTTATCACTTTCGTCACGTGCAAAACCTGTCACTTTGTCGGGGAAGCACCAACTTCACAACCTTTGATATGTACAAATGTGTGCATACGTATAAAAGTTTCATATATGCCTCTGTTTGTCACTTTGACCGCGTCTTTATATAATTATGTATCGTACAACTTTCAATCACTATGGAAAATTCTTCCTTCAGCAAGGCAGGGAACATTTCTTGAGGGGATGTGTCATTCTGTGCGCTACAAAGTTCCAAAGTGACATTTCCAAAGGAATAAGTAAGTGCAGTTTTTTGGAACATGGGCGCAACAGAAAGCACGCAGAAGAATTTGCCTTTCTTCGAATACGGGAAGAAGAAGAGCGAAGAAAGAGGTAAGAATCTGCTCCACATTAGCCATCACAAACTTTTGTCCAGAGGAGTCACATTTCTTCAAAATTAAAAACACCTGAATACATTTAAAAATCTATTTGGTCTAAATATACGTTCCTTTCTCTCTTCCGAACTTAACAGTTTGCATGGCCAATCCATCATTTCGCATTCTTTTAGCGACCCCTAGAAATATTTTGTTTACCAACACAGATTCACAAACCACAGTTTAAATACCACCGCGAAGGAGTCATATTAATATAGCGTGAATCTTCCGCACCGATTCCTTTCCTTTGCAAAACAAAGTTTAATGAACACCTTCACAGCATGCTTTTTAGAGGTCGACGAAATGTGCAATACAAGGGTTACGCAGAAGAGAATACAGAAGATTAGAACAAAACAGAAAAACATATTCCAAGAAAGTGGATTAGAGTACGATGGAGTAGAAGAGGGTACAATAGAATAAAAAAGTGGAGTGGGGTAGAGAAGAATACAATAGAGCACACTGGAATGTATTAGAATGGAATAAAACAGAACAGAATTTATTTACGTCCTATAGATAACTCATAAAACCACAACATAAATCTTCACCCCAGTAAAGATTTAACATTTCCAACACCTCATTTCAATGTTTTCGAGCAAGGCAATTCAAGTGGAGATTTTCTCTTCGTTTTCTCCGTGCAACAAATGCTGTGACCTGATCACGGACTTCGCTGAAACGCATCCAGAATGCTCCGTTAGCATCGCTTTCTCCTGCGTGTACCGACACCATGAAGAGGCTCACTGCGCAGCCCTTCGAGCGCTCCACTTGAATGGAAAGCTGAGCCGGTTGGACGTGTTTCGGGCCAAGGAGTGGCGACTGCTGGAAAGTTGCGGGATTCTCTCACTTGCACCATACGCCTGGTGGAACATGCGGAGATGGGACTTGCACTGGCGGGACAAGTTGACGGAAATCCTGAACCCAGTAAGAGAACCTTTATTGAACTTGCTCTTTTGACTTCCTGTCTTCAAGGCTTTCTGTCTAAAAAAAATACACTCAGCTGGTAGAATTCCCCGCGTAACACAGAAACCTAAATTCCATTACTATCTTCACGTAAAGACGCTATTAGGCTTTAAGCTAGATGTAACTAGTCGATCTCACTTCACCTCATTTCATAAACACCTACTTTAATATTGACCTCCCTCTGTGCCTAGGTTTTCCAAGAGTGGTCCCTTCTCTTCAGGTTTTGAGATCAAAAATTTGTATACATTAACTTCTGAACCTATAAATTCTTTGTAAACTCTCAAAGTCTCCTTGAACGCGACATAAACGAAAAGCAAGACATTTGGCTGCAGAAGACATGAAACGGAGCTTCAAACCGAAACCAAAGCCTCCCTTCCTGCTGCATGTGTAGCTACAAATACGTATTACTAATATTATTGACATTTTATATTATTTGTAAAGAATTTTTTACTTCCATACAGACTCTGTGTACACTTAGTCTGTCCGACATAACGTCGAAGTTTCCTATCGCCATCAAGTTCGTAGTTTTTTTCAGGTACAAAAACATTTCCTGCAACATTACAGGTATACTCACGATCCACCTCTGTGCCAGACTTCACTTGCCTATCTCCAGTATCTCATTAGTTACTACCATCAAACCGAGAGCTACAGCATATTTGTGCATGGACGCCTTCATGTTATTCAATATTCTGTAAGAGTGTTACCTTCATAAAGTACCATATTTTTCCATGATCTATTACAACTACCATTTCAGGGCCCTGAAGTGGCGCTGTGGTTCTCCCACCTCACAATTTCGCGTTTTCGCCATATTATTATCTATTATAACAAATTAAGATTACGGAGTTGGGTTATTTTCTAATGGAACAATGCTAGTACCAGAGCTCTTAAAAATCAGTCATCATCTGACTTTCCTCTTAGGATATGTTGCTAAGAACACATTTTCTTTCCAGGTATCAGCTGAGGGCAGTGCCATTTCTGACGAGGACAGTAACATTTAAAGCCGAATCTAGTTTTTAATATCCAGACATACTCTTCTGTAGCTATGATTCAAAATTGGCCGGTAATGAAAAAAATACAAATGAGAAGGATGGAGATGGAAGAAACGAGTTTTTGCAGAGCGGCGGCAAGTTATATCTTCGTTTATTTGTAATTAATTTAATGGCACTCTAATATTACAACAGGATAATAGTGAATCATGAACTGGACAATATAGCCAATACAAGGATGCGGTCGTGGCCTATTATTACCGTTCACATAGCCCTATAGTTAAAAGCGATAAAACCGGACACTGACTGACAGATCATAAACAGATATCTATAGCAGTTTTTGTTCCATGCCGCAACGGCCCCTAGTGGGCCAGGGCCTCCTCATTATCGAGGCTTCACGATCACACTCAGACACACCACAGACGGTAGGACTCCTCTGGATGAGTGATAAGCCCGACGCAGAGACCTCTCCCTGACAAAACACAACACTCACGAGAGACATAAATGACTGCCCCCGGCTTGATTCAAAACCACAAACTCAGCAAGCGAGCGACTTAAGACCCACGCCTTAGAACGCGCGGCCACCGAGAACGGCAGAGTAATAACAAAACAAAGAGAAGGTGCGGAAAAATGCCTGAAAATTGAATCCCGAGGTTGTTCTACGAATTTAAACCGAAAAACATAAGAAGAGTAAGACCTCAGTCAAAACGCTGGATACCCAGAATTACACACTCTAAGTCATTTTTCTACGTAGCCGCCACTAAAATTCAGGCGCTTGTCATAGCGTGTGACAAGTTTTTGTATGACTTCGTCATAGACCTCCGCCGCCAATCCATTTAACCACTCCTTGATGACATCCTTCATTTCTTTATCGTTTTTGAAGCATATGCCACCCAGAAATTCCTTCAGTGCTGGGAACAAGTGAAATCACTTGGGGCCAAGGTTGGACTATATGCTGGATGTTCAAAACTTCCCAGCCCAACTCTGGAAACAATGCTTCCGTTCTGGCAGCAGCATGCGGGCGCGCATTGTCGCGCAGGAGCTTCACGGCGCTTGACAATAGGCCCCGCCGTCAGTTTTGAATGGCGCGCCGTAACCGCCTCAGAGTTGCATAACACGCTTCTGCGTTGATGGTTGTTCCTAGCGGCATGCATGCAACCAGAAGGACGCCCTTCCGGTCCCAGAAAACCGCGGCGGGATTATTGACTTTCACATTCATTTTAAACACTCAACGAAGCTGTTCGAATGATGCTACCGACACCAAACTTCCTTGGAACAAAGCCAATGGACAACTGAGGTCCAGGGACCTTGACTCGGCGCGGAATAATCAAGTGCTCGAGCGTTATGCAAGAACGGTCTTATTTCTGGACGACCTTCGTAGTAATAATAACATACTTCCGCGTACAGAACTGCAAGACTATACAGCTGGCTTCTGCAAAATGACTTCAGTCTTCTCGTCGTACTTGTTGCATTATGACGCATAGCAGTTATGGTTCTATCGGAGAATTATTTCTGACACAAGGGAGGCCTGATTTCCCTCCGAGAGGTTGTGCAGTTCTGTGCATTACTACATACAGAGACAGGAACTCAGGAAAAGAACTGCGCATCCCGACAAAGGAAAGAATTTCTCCGCCAACGGACGCACACTGTGAAGAATTGATCTTCAAAGATATAATTGAGAGAGAAGAGAAAGATAACAGGTACGTAAAACCAATGCATTTCCTATAGCACAAACCGCTGATATATGAAGGGGAATATTTCGGTTTATTTAATTACACTGTCGGTGTGAGCATCTCAAAATTATACGGCGTATACCACAGTATAACTAGGGTATGATGAACTGGAAAATATATCGAAGAAGACGGCATGGTAAATTCGAGGTGGTAACTAAAAATTCCTCTTGAGGGACTGAGTAAAGCCACTAAAATCTCAAGTAGACGGAATTGTAACAAGGTACGTCCGGACCTAAGTTCAAGGCTTTACCTCTCCGCAGACACGCTCGATCAACGGCAAGCTGTGCATCATATCTGTCGCGAGAACAATTTTTGTGCACAGGCAACATTCTTTGCCTGCAAAACTGGACTTCATCCAGAAACCTAACTTTATTCAAGGAATTTCTAACTCACCTCAATACCAACAAAATTCCGTGGTATATAGGCATATTAATTATACTCAAACCTGTACTGACCTCTTACGCCAGTACATTGTATACATTCCTCGTGGCGGTCATATCCTTTTACCAGCTTCTCCTATGTCAGGGATGTCCAACCACGTTTTTAAATATTATACAGACTACACAAATATTACGTAATAATTTGGAAGTCAGGTATAGCACTTCCTGGAATTTTTACAAGTGCGAGCCGCGAACCAGCCCACAAGAAAGGTGGTGGGCCTTTTCCCCACTCAAAAAAGTTTGAAAACCTTGGTCTGTGTCAAACACACGTGCAGTGACAACAGAACAACGAAAATTTGCCAAAATCTTCTAGGTCAGTTCCAGGTGCTCGCCAACAAACAATGGCAAAATGACGAGCATTTGTTGCAATCTTCTGATCCTATTTTTATCTCGAAAATATGTACCGAACTTGGATAACAAGAGAAGAAAAGGTGCTCGAATTTCACGCAGACCTACACTTTTCGAATCGTTTATTGACGATTCGTGCCAACACCGTCACAAACATAAACCTATTTTTGACGGAGCTGATTATGTTACTGTCACAGTTACGTGTCCATCCCGTATTAACCTCCTTAGAATTCACTGTCCCAGAACGATGAACACTTTACTTGATGTCATTAGCAGCCAGAACAGCTGTCAGTAAACTGCTTAAGTACGTGTTCGAAGACCAGGCGTCGATTCCAGAGGGCTGCAAATTTGTTTCTCCTTTCCACAATTACTAGACCGGCTGTGTTACCAGGTCTCCTGTCGGAAGGCCATCGAATCTCTTTACCGGAAACTCAAGTGGCCAGAATTGTAAAAGGATTTCAGATTTTAAGAGTATTTTGCAGCTTTGCTCCACAACCGCTCTATTTATTCAAGGCGTGTTGATCAGACGTAGAGGCAAATTGTCTCTCTTGTTCTTTCGGAGGAAGAGGCTGCTTTCATGTTCATAGTTCAAGAAGGATTCGGAGGTCCTGCAGTCCTGTGAACTGCTGGTAACCACACCCAAAGGTGCACGCTATCACAACTCTAACGTCACACAGTACGTATCTGTATCTCTGTTTGACTGACTGAACCTGTTCCTTGCAGCAAGGCGGTCAGAGTAGAACTCTACTCTTCGTACTCCCCATGTGACAGATGCTGTGGTTTGATTGAGGAGTTCTTCTCCCGTCGGCCTGGGTGCAAAATCTCGATCGCCTTCACCTGCGTGTTCAAAGACTACGAGCAGCAAAAACGTTCCGCACTTAAGAGGCTTCGCCAAAACGAGTCGGTCATCCGGTTGGATGTGTTCGGGGAGAAGGACTGGGAACTGCTGCAGGAAATGGAGCTCGTCACCCTGACAGCAGAGCAGCTGGGCGAAATGAGAGATTGGGATAAACAATGGAAGGAAAAACTGGACGCTATGCTGGGGTAGATTAGGGTGGTAGTAGTACTGTATCCCGTTCAGGCGGTGATGTCAACAAACAAAGCCCCACCCCCTGGGTATTCATGCCTCTGACCCAATAAATATGAAAATTACCTCTATTGCTCCAATTAATATGCAAAGTAGCCTGATTAATATGCAAATGGACATCGTTGATCTAATTATTATGTAAAATAACCTGATTAATATGCAAATTAAGTTGAATTAATGGCCATACCGAATGATATTATAATTGATATAATTAAATACACCTTTCCCTTTAATAGGGTTACGGTGAATAACCTAAGGTACCAAACAGTACGATGTGAAGCGAAGCCGCCATCCACAAAGGTCAATAACCTAACTGGAAAAACTAGCAGACTGTATGCGTCAAGCCACTATATTTAAAGTCGCCATATTGGGACTTCCGAATTTTTTAATGTAGGCGCCATTTTCAAGTTTTGCGGCATGTATAAATGTTAACCCAACCTAACTTAAACAGAGTGCCAACTGTAGGGTATTAACAGCCGCCATACTGGAAAACCCGGCCATTTTGTATTTTTGAATTTTAAATTTCGCCGACATTAAGTTGAAATATACGGCGAAGTCGAAATGTAGGAAAGCGAAAATTGCCAAACTCTACGGTATTAAAGCCGCCATATTGGATTTCCACCATTTAAAATATTAAATGAACCCGCCATTTGATTCGCGAGATATTTGAATTCTGTTTTTAAAATATATTATACACTTCTTTTAAGATTCCAACATGTTTCGGCACTACGATACCATCCTTCTCTGAAGACCTACCAGCCTGCAGGATGTTATAATCAAAACACAGAATTTAATCTTGCAGAGGCTATATTACTGCTACACAAAGGGGGCTTGGCTGCAGTTGCTTGTGTTGCGGGCTTCATATCTTCCGCGGCACCGAAAGCCACGAGAATTGCGGTAGACCTGAAGAGCGAAGTCCTACAGATTGCACAAGTCGTCAGCAATATTCCAAATGATGTAAAAGCTTCTACCGATGAATACATTGACAGGGTTACAGACAGGCTGGAGGCCATCGCCAAAGACGTGGAGCAATGCGTCAGAAATCCTCCATCGTCTTAATGAGCAGGTGCTGTACAAAGCAACCGAAGGAAAGCAGTTGGTCCTTAGATACGCTCGAATTCTCTTCCAATTTAATGTAGAGCTACATACAACAAAATCAATATTTTGGTAATACAGAAAAAAAGATTCAACTGTTTTCCTTAACATATACGACAAACTGAAATACGTATCTTGTAAATGCCTGTACGATGTACATTTCATTCTGCTGGCTACAGCAGAAATAAATCATTGGATGACTGTGCAGTACCGCGTGCTTTTGTCAATAAGCTATAAACCAAATACTAACTTACAAACGTATTTCCTCACAGACACTGCACAAATGGATCGCAATTTCATTATCGAAATAAAACAACGGAGAAAATTACACAACGAAAACCATTACGATCCGTAATTTTCGAATATTTTGGTTAAAGCGCGTAAATCAAAGAAGATACAATGGCGTGAATAACTCCATTCAGCAGTTGCCTGTGAGAAGCTAACAGTCGCTTATACTGTCAAAAAATTCCAAGCATTCTACCAACCACCCAACCAAATAAACAGCTAACTGCGGGCGGAGAATTGCGCGAAGCGCAAGTCGACGGCCCTTGGCCTTTTTAGCCATTCACCGCAAGGGCATCGTCATGTCCACAAAAGCCGGCAATTGCTCCCTGTCCACAGTTAAATCAATGCAGACCACATCAAGTTACTTCCAGATCCATTCAACAGTCCTGATACTTAGATCCAAGTCTTTTGAAGACAGTTTTATCCACTTTTCCGAACACGCATGCTACGTGTCCAACCCACAAATCGCACTTTATTTAAACACCCTAATAATCTGTATCACACTATAAATTATGAAGTTCCTACTATGCAATTTTCTCCAGTATAACACACTCCTCAGCAACCTGTGCCCACACACATTAAAATACTTTCTCGTAACATGAGGAATCAGGTGGCAGCACCACATAAGATAGAACAAATATTGTTTTTCTATATTCCACTATTTACGCACGTACGCATTCCGTAACGGACCGGCAAGACAAGATGAACAAGAAGATTAGCTGTCTTTCCCGAAATGCAATATGCCTTTATATTCTGCTTTATTAACAAATAACACGGGGACTGTATGTTATTCATACCGTGTGTCTTCTTACAGTCATAACGTTAACCAACTCGTGCACTGAATAAAATACATGCGTCAGCTATTATAAAAACACCCTGCAGTATACCTCACCACTAAACAAGACATACATTAGACGCTCCACCATCATGAGATCTCTACATACGATCGACATGGATGTTGGAACGCAAGATCCACACAGTTGTGAACAGCTGCAACACCGTGAACGGCTTATTTTTAATACTTTCAATACCATTAATATTAAAACATCCTAAGTTTATGGTTATTAATTTCATATATCTTAGAATATTAATGTTTAATATTTTAATCTCTTCTGTAAAGGAGACACAGTAACTAACTGGTGTGTTGGGTCTACATTCCTTTGCACTGAACGGACCCCTGATGATGGCACCTCGATGCTGAAACATGCACGGGGTTTTGTATAATAGCTCATGAGTGCATTTCATTCAGTGCATGAGCTCCTTGATGTAATGATTTTAACAGGTGGGTTATTAAAAGAAAATTAACATGGTAAGGCATATTATTCATCCGTTTGTTTATTTATACCTTCAGCTATAGTAACAGATAATTACATTCAGTACCTTACGCTCCAAAATTTAATTCACCTGTCGCAATGCTGTATCAAAGAATCTCACACCCAACAACCGTATTATTGCTTGCAGAACTCTCACGGTGGTTCGGACTGTGCGCTCTCGTGGTATGCCACAGAGTGAGTGTCTCTGTTTACTGTCATAATCTGTATATTCATCAGTGCAAATCAAACTGGACTGGGGACAAGAAGGTAAAACGCTTATCGTCCTGTGTCCTGCTTATCTTGTTTAGGATAGGAAAACGTTTGCCGGTCTCTAAAATGTACTGGTGGATGGCCGAATGTGGGTCTGCGTGTGTTTACTTGGTAGCAATTTAAAAGTCCATCCTAAGCCAGAAAAACTCAGGCCGTCAAGAGATACGATTGGAAATTGAACTCCTTTCCTAGAGGTTAAAATGATACAATCACGTAAGGTACGGGAGCAGCACGCGGCACAAATAACATGCATCAGAAATGCAAACTAAATATTCACTGGGAGAAGCCACCGGGAGAGACAATTTGAGAAACACCGTCGCAGACAATTAGTAATAATAATAATAATAATAATAATAATAATAATAATAATAATAATAATAATGAAATTTAGGTGCTGCGTGTCATACAAAGGCTACAACATCTGTCATCTTATTCCTGATGGAATTTCAGATGGATTGGCCTCTTTTGTGACGTACAACACAGCTCAACATACCCAAGGCCAGTTACTTCATAAGGTATTTTATACTGCTGGATCTTTGTCATGTAACAATGAGTCAAAGTACTTCCCGTCCTGTGACGTAGGCCATGCTAGGTGTGTGACGGCGTCAAGAAAACGTGACAAGGTCACAGGGACAGAGGTTGAAGCATTGACCATATTCAGATTGACGGCTCCGGTGGGGGGCGGGGCGCCTTTAACTCACATTCCTCACTTTGGAGTAATTAGTCTGACGTTTTCACACCGTTAAACAAACAAATTGTTTCGTAGTCCTTACCTCTTCTACCTATTCACAGTAGGTCTAGAGGTTGTTTATTTTCACTTGATCACACTCAGACACACACCACAGTCGGTAGGACTCCTCTGCGCGAGGGATCGGCCCGTCGCAGAGACCTCTACCTCACAACACAAACACTGTACAAGAGACAAACATCTATGCCTCCGGTTGGATTCGAACCCACGATCCCAGCAAGCGCTCGGCCGCAGACCTACGCCTTAGACCGCGCGGCCACTGGGATCGGCCAAACAAATTTTAAGAAGCAAATTTACAAGTTGTAAACTAAATACACGCATTAATTCATTCGTTACAGTGCAGCACCCCGCCACTGCTCCCGTAATGTTAACGTAATCACTCCCTTCGTAAACCATTATTGGTATGGCTTACCACCTAAATATTATAGCAGGAAAGTACAAATTGAACATATCAAACATCAAAACAAAATCAGTGGTAATGTGTGGGAACCATATATAGAGAGTAAAAATTGTCATAAACAATAATGCTATTGAACAGGTATCAGAGTGTAAATACCCAGCATACCTTATATCGGACTGCACAAGTGATTTAGAAGATAAGATACAAACGTATAACAAAATAAATGGCGTTATACGAAGGCATTTTGGAAAATAAATGCCTGAAGAAACAAAAATAAGAATCCATAACATCACAGCTAAAGCAGCCTTGAAGTTCGGTAGTGAAGCCTGGGTGCTGAAGACACGAGATGAACAAAGGCTGGAAGCAGCACAAATGAAATTTTTAACACATTTGTCAGGAATTACTAAGTTAAACAGGGAGAGAAATCAATCCGTTAAGGAGACACTTGGAGTGCAGAACATTGTTCGGAAATAAAACAGAACCAACGAAAGTGACTACAACACGTGGAGAGAATGGGCACAGACAGGGTACACAAACAGGCACTGAGATATAGGCCAAAAGGGAAGAGAAGCATAGGACGCCCAAGAAGAAGAAGGAAAGACCAACTTCATCTCGAGGGATAAAGAACAGGCAGTACGCCTAATATTTCACAGCTCATGGTGATTACGATAATGAACTCCCTTCGTTTCCCAGCTTCTACAGCCAGACAAAGAATATGACAGCAAACATAGCCCTGTGCTTAAATAAGCACCACCGTATGAAAATGTATGGGGAATGGAGGTATATCTCCAAGTATTACTAATCCTGGCCCTAGATAGAGGTAAGATTCACGCCCCCTGTCGCTTTATTCCCAAGGGAACACACAAGCGCATATGGAGAGATGGATTTTCGAGCCCATCTGGACGCATTTTTCTCGCCAGAACGCGAAGTCAGAACACTAAATACTCATACAGGCCTGCCGTTACACTAACCACAGACAGGCCTACCGTTACGCTAAACACAGACAGGCCTACCGTTACACTAAACACAGACAGGCCTACCGTTACACTAAACACAAACAGGCCTACCGTTACACTAAACTCAGACAGGCCTACCGTTACACTAAACACACACAGGCCTACCGTTACACTAAAGACACACAGGCCTACCGTTACACTAAACAGAGACAGGCCTACCGTTACACTAAACACAGACAGGACTACCGTTACACTAAACACACACAGGCCTACCATTACACTGAACACAGACAGGCCTAAAGAGAGTGCAAGCTGTGACAATACTGGACAAAGACATAAGCAAGCAGGCTGCTCATTCTGCATCCAGTAATTTCAACAGGATATTCGACGGAAACTTGTTCAAGACAACTCGGATTAACAAATGGGAATCCTACTAACAACATTACAATCTTCTGGGATGTGACACCGTGTGGTTTGGTTGATAGGAACCAAGGTTTCGGACGAGGTCACGAGCCACTCCTTCCTGGTAGAAGCTGGATGCACTAGACTGAAGAAGTAAGATTACCACCTTCCGGAATGTTCGTTATCTACCAAACTGCACGGTGTCATAACACAAAAGACGTTTAATCATCACACTCACTTTCGACACAACCTCATGTCTCACACACACAACGACAGAAGAGTAGACATTTTTCTTTAAGACTATATTTTACTTCGCAACTGCCCCCAGTGGGCCAGGGCATCCTCATTACCGAGGATTCACGATCACACTCAGACACACCACACTCGGTAGGAAACCTCTGGACGAGTTACCAGCCCGACGCCGAGACTTGTATTTGACAACACAAAACACTCACAACAGACAGACAACCATGCCCCCGGTGGAATTTGAACCCGCAGTCCCATCAAGCCAACTGTCGCAGACCCACGCCTTAGACGGCGCGGCCACTGGGATAGGCTGAAAGGGAGGATACGGAAGCAAATACGACAGACGGTCTACAGTATAATCACAAACCTACGAACAGCACCAACCGCCCTCGAGATGCGCATAAAAAACCAGTACTTAGTGGACACGACGGGTGGAGCAGCACGTTGTAAGAGGACGGTATATATGGGTACCCCAACAGTACGACGGAAAGAAAGACACAGAACCACTTAAACGACAGTACATGTATTTGCCTGCGTCACACGAAAATATATCGGCCCATTTTCCTATAATGATCTCACTGGTTACACGAACCACGTGGACGATGATGATATCATGTAATGACTACGCCATATGTGTATGTATATAAACCGAATGTGAGTTTGTCGTATTCGTGTCGCCGAATGTATTCTGGAATTGCTGTCGTTTTAAACTTTCACTTGGCATTATATTATTCAATTCACACAATTCACACTTGCATTGAGCCATCCCGTTGTGTCAATTTACAAATTAAAACACATAAATTAAATACTGTCAGACACAACACAATCATATATTGCGTATTAGAACATTACATGTACGACATGTTTCTGTTCATAACTGAACCATCATCAGGTAAAATGTACATAACAATAAAGCACAGTTCCCTCATGTATATTATTTACAAGTTTAGTGAAATCTCACTATTTTCTCTATATAAGGTAAAGGCAAAGCTATTCCATTAGAGGCCTACGCAGGCCCTTGGGGTTCCAGGAGGTTGAGTTTCCCAGATTTCCAGACAAATGGCACATGAAGGTGGTAAGGTTGTGAGCCCTAGGCACCGGACGCATTTACCCGCCAGGACATATTCCTGGTACTCATTTCTGTTAGAGGTTGAGTCAACCCCAGCTCCATCGTCCGCCCGGGAGGGTTATGTCAATGAAAAATTCCAATGACACTACCGGGAATCAAACGCGCGACCTTTCGATTTGTAGCGCAGTGTCTCAACCAACTGCGCCACCGCGTGCACCATTTTCTTTATATATAAAAATTATAAAGCCTTCACAACTGGTGATATGTGTTTAGATTATCACCTTTCTTGTTGCTTCCCAAGGTATATTGTTGAAATTTACAAGTTCTAAGGGCACCAACTTGAATTTTCCGAGTGCCTCAGTCCTAGTTTTCATGAGAGTTTTAGGCTTATTAGAAGATATGGCTGGAAAGTTCCGTTATATTACGCGACTCCATATGAACAACGCAGACAATCCGAATTTATTTCTTACGGAAATACATTAAGTATTCAAATATGCTGCAGGAATGTCATATAACTATTCTTATATCCAATACCACTGTCTTGCAGTCGCGTGCTATTTAGCTCGGCAGGTAACTGAGTATTCAGTGCACTGGTGTTGGTGTCACTTCACAATTAAACCGGTGTACATCCAGCAGCTGAGAAAAAAGGGGGTTTCACCTGTTCAAAATTCATAGTCCTTGCTACAATTTAGCAAGTTACTTCTAGCTTGGTAATTTCCCTTGTCGTGTACCATGTTACTTCTACAATGGTAACTGTCCTTATCATTTATCAAGTTACTTCTTCGTTGATTTCTGTCCTTATGATTCACCAAGATACCTCTAGGTTGGTTGCTGTCCTCATTATTTATCAAGTTACTTCTAGGTTGTGATCTGCACTCCTCTGGGGTATAACGCAGCGTCGAGTGATAATCCTTTACCGACGTTTCGGGACAACGTATCGGTCCCATCATCACGGGTCAAGAAGTCCGGACTTAACAGTCGACGCAGCGTTATACCCCACAAGAGCGCAGATCTCATCACCATCGCGGCGGAAGCCTGAAATTATGGTTATTTCTAGGTTGGTTACTATCCTTATTTACCAACTTACTTCTAATCTTTCCTGGTTTCTGTGTTTTTACACTGCGTGCGAAGCGAGTTTATAAACGACGTTTCGGAACTCCCTGTGGGTTCCATCTTCACTGGTAAAATATTTGTTCATTTCACCAGTGAAGATGGGACCCACAGGGAATTCCGAAACGTCTTCCGTAAACTCGCTTCGCACACAGTGTAAGAACCCACAAACCAGGAAACAGTATTTATTTCACGGTGAAAGCTTGAAATCGAGAAGTTGTTTCTATGTTGGTAACTGTCCTTCTGATCACTTAACCAGTTACTTCTAGGTTGGTAACAGCCCTGATCATTTATCAAGTTCCTTCTAGGTTGCTAACTGTCCTGATCATCTACCACATTACATCTAGGTTGGTAACTGTCCTTGTGATCATTTACCAAGTTACTTCTAGGTTGGTAACTGCCCTTGTGATCATTTACTAAGTTACTTTTAGGTTAGTAACTGTCCTTAAATTTATTTATGGAAATGGACTATAAGAGATAAGGCGCAACTGGAGAGCGCTGTTACAAAATATTTGACTACCTGAAGAACTATTCAATCTCCTTAAGTTTCTCGGTCCCATGTACTTGGTAATTTCAGTGAACACATTTCGGAAATAGGCCTAATTAATTGCCAATTACAGCAGAATCTCCTCGATAACTTAACAATTGGTCCACCTGGCCAAGCAATTCCCCACCATTTATCGAACCTGAATTTTCATTACCATATTAAACACAGCCCGCCACTAGCCTGTACTCTGAACCAAAATAACCCAGTCCAGAATCCCCCACAATATTGCTGTCGGGTACATTTTAACATTACACTCCAATCTACGCCTAAGTCCACCAAACTTTGTCCTTTCCCGTACATATTTTCTGCCAAGAACTTTGAAACTCGTACATCCATCTCATGACCCTTCATTAAACCACCGTAAAAATATCCAATGGGCAGCCCACGTTATAAAGTTCCTCACCATCGCGGCCTATTGCGATTATCTACGAAACTACACGGCGTCACACCTACACTACATTACAATCCTAACCACCGTCGTGAGACCTTGATATCCCGGATATGTTTCTTTATATGCAAAACAGTTATCAGTTCACCAAACAATTGACTTCACCACACACATAATTAACCACTCATGTGAGTCCCTGACTAAGGTGTTAATTGCAGACGAATGGGGAAAGGCGTAAAAGGAGACAATGCACATAAATCTTAATTGTTCCACGTGGAACACAACTGAAGCTTGTGCTAAAACACACGTTCCCGCAGCGCGAAATTCCTTGTCAACAAAAATGTCCTAGCAATGTAAGTAAATGCACTGCTTCTTGCGTACGGTTTTTAGTCAGGAAATAAAAAAGACAGTATACTGTAAATCCTTTAAAACAAAATGCTATTGAAACCATTTACTTTAAAATTAACATATTCTGAATTTGGCACGGGCTGTATTTTTTGAATTTGGAATTGGGAATTTACTATTACTTAGCTAAAACTAAAAAAAGCGGGTTAAAACAGTGTGAGTATGGATATTCATGAAGTGACAGCACTGTATTTGTAACGCAGTTGCATCCTGTCACTACCAAGATACGAACATTTGCATTAAAATTTACTGTACTGTTAAATGCTAACAACACGTTACCATAATTTATGTGACACATGCTTAAATAAAGAACCATTCACATGTTTTACAATCAATTTGTCAGGAAAGTATTTATGGGTTTATTTATTCAGATGCCGCGAGTAGCAAAACTTGCGCAGTTCACCCGCCTTATTTTCGTATAAAAAAGCGTCCGATTCCGTTAACAGGCACAGTGGGAATCTCCTCCACCATGAACGTGAAGATCATCATTGTAGCGCTTTGCGCCTTTCAGGTAAGACAAAACACTGCTTCTAACATCTTACCAACTAGCACTACTTTTCTGCTCCCTCACCCTCCCCCCCATGGGGCAACAGCCATCATTGCAACAGGGCCTCCTCATTATCGAGGATTCACGATCACACTCAGACACACCAAACTCGGTAGGACTCCCCTGGACGAGTTATCAGCCCGACGCAGAGACCTCTACCTGACAACACATAACACTCACAAGAGACAGACGTACATCCCCTCGGCGGGATTTGAAACCACAGTCCCAGCAAGTGAGCAGCCACAGACCTACGCCTTAGACAGCACGGCCACTGGGATCGGTGATTTTCAGCTGAGTCTAAAATTTGTGACCACAGGCACTGAAATTGTTTTCGCACACAAAATGTGCTGCAGGAAACATACGTGTCTCAAAAGTACGCACTTCTAAGATATGACCCCGTATACTTTGGTAGGTGGAAAGTGCTTCTTCCGTCTCGTACCGAGTGTATACAAGAAGCAGCAGCACATTTTACTGTACTGTTGGTACCCATATACACAATGTGTAGGACGGGATAGCGCAGTCGGTATAGCGACTCGCTACGGGCTGGCCGGTCAGGGGATCGAATGCCGGTGGAGGCGAGATATTCCGCACCTTTCTAGACCGGCCCTGGGGCCCACGCAGCTTTGTAGACGATGGGTAATGGGTCTCTTTCGCTGTCGTAAATCGGCCGGGACGTGGCATTGACCACCAACGCACACCTAGTGCCGAAGTTAAAGAAAAAGTACAGCGACACGTCTACCGACCCCTCTCCCGCGGGCCATGATGACAGGTTATAGGGTGAAATTTACCTTTACCACGTACACAAACCTACACAGTACTTCATTAGGCCACCATCGCATCTCACCAAACTTTCATGTCGTTATTTCCCAATTATCCTGCACGAGCCGGGATAGCTCAGTCAGTATAGCGACTCGGATACGGGCTGGACGGTCCGAGGCTTGAACCTCGGCAAGGGCCAAATCGTCCATA
The DNA here is from genome assembly GCA_013340265.1 of Coptotermes formosanus. Lineage (NCBI taxonomy): Eukaryota > Metazoa > Arthropoda > Insecta > Blattodea > Rhinotermitidae > Coptotermes > Coptotermes formosanus. The sequence continues at coordinate 84,820 of BLKM01000078.1, forward strand.
CCGGCCCTGTGGCCCACCCTTCCTACAATTCCATGGGTGCCGGGGTCTTTCTTGTAGATAAGAGCGGCCATGACGTGACTTTGACCACTCACCGCCACCTAGCGCCGAAGTTAAGAATGACTGCAGCCATACCTGTACGGTCACATGCCTTCCTAGTCTGGAGATGGACAGTTATACCTTTACCTAATTATCCTAACATTCGACGTGATACACTAGTCGATTCTGAACAAGAAATGTCATTCCCAATTACGAAACGTTTAAAATCTCCCTCTTCCTACACATCAACAACATAGGTGACGCCAGGAATTCAACCACGTGCTCTTTGTTTCAGCTCGCTAGGGCTTCTCCCATCGATGATTTTATAGCAGGGATTCAAACTTTTCTGAACCAAGGCATAAGCCTGATACAATCTGCCCAACAGCAGCACGATGCCATAGTCAGTCAACTGTTGGACAGTGCCAAGTCCAGAATCGACCAACTACTGGAAAACTTTAACTCACGTATCGCAGAAAGGGTCTCTGATGCAGCCGACGCTGCCTCCAGACTTCCAGATTGCTTGGAGGCACAGAGGCAGAATGTGACTGATCTTCGTGACGAAGCAGGTAAGTAAAGGTAAAGGTCATCCCTTGACAAGCCTATGCAGGCACAGACAGGAGGTGCAGATTTATATCCTACCCACTTGCACCCTCGGCGCTTGGAGGTGGTGGGTGGTCAGCACCCCGCCTCTGCACGTTTACACCTACGAGTGACGCCGTATCCACTGTACAGTAGGACGAGTGAGCCTCGGAGCCGGTCTGGACAAAAGGAAAAATCTCGCCCTCACCGGGATTCGATCCCCGGACTCTCTAGCCCATAGCAAGTCGCTATACTGAGTACGCTCTCCCGACTGCTGCAATTAAACCTATGCAAATTTTATTTAATAGATACGCTTATTTAAAAAATAATGTAATATGCCACTTAGATACTCCGAAATCTTAATGCCCTTATTGACGGATCATAGCCTTTCAAAAGGTGTCTAAATTTACTTCATTAAAAATAGGTCACAATATTTAGGCGCTTTCGCAAAATTCAGAAAAATAGCTATTAACTTCTTCATGTCTGTCCGTATGGAACAACTCTGCTCCCACTGCATAGATTCTCAAAATTTTATAGTTGACAATTTTTCTAAAATCTGTCGACAAAATTGAAGTCTCGTTAAAATCAGACAAGAATTACGGGCACTTTACATGAAGGCCTATGCGCATTTGTGATAATATCTCGCTTAATTCCCTTTCAGAATCAGGAATGTTTCAGACAAGAGTTCTAGAGAAAATCAAAACACACACTTTATATTCAGCAACTTTTCTCCGAAAATCGCGTCTTTATAAGTTAATGTGGAAAAATATGGAACAGCCAAACTGTCCACAGATGACAATATAAAGGCGCATGCTCTTTGCATGCTGGACAACTAAGGCTGCAGACGCCCACTCAGAATATGTAACACTTATTGCTTTTCTATGGCAACAATGGATATGGGAAGGCGCCACAATATATGTTACACGCATATATTGTCTGTCTTGTTATGATTTACAAACTTGTCGTATCAATAGCGTGCGATAGGACCGAGTCGCTTCGTACTGCGGGCAGTAGCTTTTCCCCCTTGACACATGATTATGAAGAAGCATTGGTGGAACCACAATTGGGTTTGGAAACAGGCTGTATTCAAACACAAATATGTCCCGGCGTAACTTTAGCCACCACGTCGTCCTTAAACGGTGAAATCCCCTCCAGGTGATCCTTCGTTGGTGCATGTCACACCCTCAATATAACCTGGCACAATATATCATCCCGGTTAAGAATGCAAAGAGCGGTCTCTCCATTTGTAATACAAACTTTCGTCTTTTATCCCTCCCCTCTAAGTCCTTTCCAGTCACTTCAATTTGTTCATCTTATCGTCATTTCTATTCCTTTTCGTTTCCTCTCCTCCTTTAAGTGAGAACGGTTGAAGTATAATAAATATCGCTCGAAACACGCCAAGATCATAAACACAATTCGGCTTATCATGCTGCTTCTTGTAAGCCAAAATACTGTCAAACAACTCTGTTACAGACATGGCGTTGTATTTGGTGTCTATCAGAACTTCGTTAAAAGAAACAAGTCGACTCGCCGACAAGCACTTTGCTGCTTGAATTACGAAACAACTGTTTCTGCACTCGCTTAAGTTCAATATAATAATTTCACCTGCCTTCTCCAGCTATAGGCACGACAGGCAAATCCTACATTTATTTACTGGTAACTGTAGTCTCTCACACACACTCCTATATCTCATTGTACTTAACACTGTGTGTACACTGTGCACCTCTTTCAACAAAATTCAACACTGCAGTACAAACTCAGGTATAGGTACCTCTTTCTGAACGTAACTACCAAATATTCTGACCGATATACGGCACAGCAGAAAAGTCCTTTGTTATGCTAAGATTTTTTTCCACTTCTTTTCTCACAGTCCGGCAGGTAGAAACGCTTGTTATAAAGGAGGCTTTTGTATTACTACCGCTAATCGGCAAGGTGAACGCCACAGTCAACGAAGGAAGGGAACTCCTGAGGGACACCATTTCGAAGCTGGACGCTGCCAAGGGTAATTTGCTTGCAGTTTTACCCATCCTAGCCTCCGCGACAAAGAATGCCACGAGAATTGGGGCAGAACTGGTGCTCGAAGCCCGAGAAATTGAAAAAGCCGTCGTCAATATTCCAAAGGATGTACGTGCTGCTGTCGAGGAATACATTGACGAGGCTAGAGTCAGGCTGGAGGCCATAGCCAAAGAAGTGGAGCAATGCGTCAGAAATCCTCCATCGCCTTAAGGATTTGGTGCTGTGCAAAGCAGCCGAAGGAAAGCAGTTGGTTCTTAGATATGCTCGAATTCTCTTCCAATTTAATGTAGAGCTACATTCAACAAAATGAATATTTTGGTAATACAGAAAAAAAGATTCAACTGTTTTCCTTAGCATATACGACAAACTGCAATACGTATCTTGTAAATGCCTGTACGATGTACATTTTATTCTGCTGGCTGCAGCAGAAATAAATCATTGGATGACTGTGCAGTACCGCGTTCTTTTGTCCATAAGCTATAAACCAAATACTAGTTTACAAATGTATTTCCTCATAGACACTGCACAAATGGATCGAAATTTCATTATGGAAATAAAACAACGGAGAAAATTACACAACGGAAACCATTACAATACGTAATTTTCGAATATTACGGCTAAAGGTCGTAAATCAAAGAAGATACCATGGCGTGAATAACTCCATTCAGCAGTTGTCTGTGAGAAGCTAACAGTCGCTTATACTGTCAAAAAATTCCAAGCATTCTACCAACCACCCAACCAAATAAACAGCTAACTGCGGGCGGAGAATTGCGCGAAGCGCAAGTCGACGTCCCTTGGCCTTATTAGCCATTCACCGCAAGGGCATCGTCATGTCCACAAAAGCCGGCAATTGCTCCCTGTCCACAGTTAAATCAATGCAGACCACATGAAATTCCTTCCAGATCCATTCAACAATCCTCCTACTTAGATCGAGGTTTTTGAAGATAGTTTTATCCACCTTTCCCAATATGCATGCTACGTGTCCAACCCACAAAATACCCCTTCATTAAAACACCCTAATATATCTGTATCATTCTATAAATTATGAAGTTCCTACTATGTAATTTTCTCCAGTATAACACACTCCTCAGCACCCTGCGCCCACACACCCTCAAAATACTTTCTCATAACGTGAGGAATCAGGTGGCACCACCACATAAGATAAAACAAATATTGTTTTTCTATATTCCACTATTTACGTACGTACACATTCCGCAACAGCCCGGCAAGACAAGATGAACAAGAAGATTAGCTGTCTTTCCCGAAATGCAATATGCCTTTACATTGTGCTTTATTGACAAATAACATGGGGAATGTATGTTATTCATACCGTGTGTCTTCTTACAGTCATAACGTTAACCAACTCGTACACTGAATAAAATACATGCGTCAGCTATTATAAAATACCCTACAGCGTACCTCACCACTAAACAAGACATACATTAGACGCTCCACCATCATGAGATCTCTACATACGATCGGCATGGATGTTGGAACGCAAGATCCACACAGCTGTAAACAGCTGCAACACCCTGAACTGCTTATTTGTAATACTTTCAATACCATTAATATTAAAACATCCTAAGTTTATGGTTATTAATTTCATATATCTTAGAATATTAATGTTTAATATTTTAATCTCTTCTGTAAAGGCGTCACAGTAACTAACTGGTGTGTTGGGTCTACATTCCTTTGTACTGAACGGCCCCCTGATGATGGCACCTCGATGCTGAAACATGCACGGGGTTTTGTATAATAGCTCATGAGTGCATTTCATTCAGTGCATGAGCTGCTTGATGTAATGATTTTAACATGTGGGTTATTAAAAGAAAATTAACATGGTAAGGCATATTATCCATCCGTTTGTTTATTTATACCTTCAGCTATAGTAACAGATAATTACATTCAGTACCTTACGCTCCGAAATTTAATTCACCTGTCGCAATGCTGTGTCAAAAAATCTCACACCCAACAACCGTATTATTGCTTGCAGAACTCTCACGGTGGTTCGGACTGTGCGCTCTCGTGGTATGCCACAGAGTGAGTGTCTCTGTTTACTGTCATAATCTGTAGATTCATCAGTGCAGATCAAACTGGACTGGGGACCAGAAGGTAAAACGCTTATCGTCCTGTGTCCTGCTTATCTTGTTTAGGATAGGAAAACGTTTGCCGGTCTCTAAAATGTACTGGTGAATGGCCGAATGTGGGTGTGCGTGTGTTTACTTGGTAGCAATTTAAAAGTCCATCCTAAGCCAGAAAACCTCAGGCCGTCAAGAGGACGATTGGAAATTCAATTCCTTTCCTAGAGGTTAAAGTGATACAATCACATAAGGTACGGGAGCACCACGCGGCACAAATAACATGCATCAGAAATGCAAACTAAATATTCACTGGGAGAAGCCACCGGGAGAGACAATTTGAGAAACACTGTCGCGAATAATTAGTAATAATAATAATAATAATAATAATAATGATAAAACTCAAGGGGTATTTATTAACGTGCGGGCTACACAGCACAAGTGCCAAGAATAAAAAGACACAAATAAAACAACAAAACAATACATATATGCAAAAACAAAACACTAAACGAAAATAATAATAATAATAATAATAATAGTTACGCAAACAAACAAGTGAAAAATGTGTACTGTAATAACAGCCATACAAACACATTACTGCCAAACGTGTATTGGATTAATACGGCTTAGGATAGGAAGGTTTCAGTGCCGGATATTTTTTTCGATAACGGTATTGACCCACCAAGTTATTTAAATATGAACAATTGCTTGAACAATATTCTTCCTGTCAAGTTTTCGAGAAAGGTCCATGGAACACCTAACTAATCATTATTCCATTCTCTCATTCATTCTGTGATGTTCCTCACGATTTCTGCAAACCGTTCCTGCACCGTCTGCAGTTCGGTACCTGCCCACAGGGAAGGGTTAGGTGCTGCGTGTCATACAAAGGCTACGACATCTGTCATCTTATTCCTGATGGAATTTCAGATGAATTGGCCTCTTTTGTGACGTACAACACAGCTCAACACACCCAAGGCCAGTTACTTGATAAGGTATCTTCATACTGCTGGGTCTCCGTCATGTGAGAGTGAGTCAAAGTGTCTCCCGTCCTGTGACGCAGGCCATGGTAGGTGTGTGATGGCGTCAAGCAAACGTGACAAGGTCAGAGGGGCACAGATTGAAGCATGGAGCATAGTCAGTTTGACGGCTCCGGTGGGGGGCCCTTAACTCACATTCCTCACTTTGGAGTAATTAGTCTGATATTTTCACACCTTTAAAGAAACAAATTCTTTCGTAGTCCTTACCTCTTCTACCCACTCACAGTAGGCTTCGAGGTTCTTTATTTTCACTTGATCACACTCAGACACACACCACAGTCGGTAGGACTCCTCTGGACGAGGGATCGGCCTGTCGCAGAGACCTCTAACTGACACCTGTACAAGAGACAAACATCTATGCCTCCAGTGGGATTCGAACCCACGATCCCAGCAAGCGCTCGGCCGCAGACCTACGACGTAGACCGCGCGGCCACTGGGATCGGCCAAACAAATTGAAAGAATTAAATTTAGAGGTTGCAAACTAAATAAACGCATTAATTCATTCGTTACAGTGCAGCAATACTCCACTGCTCCCGTAATGTTAACGTAATAACTCCCTTCGTAATCCATTATTCGTATGGCGTACCTCCTAAATTTTATAGCAGGAAAGTACAAACTGAACATATCAAACATCAAAACATAATCAATGGCAATGTGCGGGAACCACATACATAGAGTAAAAATTGTCATATACAATAATACTATTGAACAGGTATCAGAGTTTAAATACCTAGGATACCTTATATCGGACTGGAAAAGTGCTTTAGAAGATAAGATACAAACATATAACAAACTAATGGCGTTATAACAAGGCATTTTGGGAAACAAAAAGAAACAAAATTAAGAATCCATAATATCACAGCTAAAGCAGCCTTGAAGTTCGGTAGTGAAGCCTGGGTGCTGAAGAAACGAGAAGGACAAAGACTGCAAGCAGCAAAAATGAAATTTTTAAGACATTTGCTAGGAATTACTAAGTTAGACAGGGAGAGAAATCAATCCGTGAGGGAGAAACTTGGAATGCAGAACATTCTTCTGGAAATAAAACAGAACCAACGAGATTGGCTACAGCATGTAGAGAGAATGGGCACAGACAGGGTACACAAACAGGCACTGAGATATAGGCCAAAGGGAAGAGAAGCATAGGACGCCCAAGAAGAAGAAGGAAAGACCAGCTTCATCTCGAGGGATAAAGAACAGGCAGTATGCCTAATACTTCGCAGCTCGTGGTGATTACGATAATGAACTCCATTCGTTTCCCAGCTTCTACAGCCAGACAAAGAAAACGAGAGCAAAGTTAGCACTGTGTTTAAATAAGCACCACCGTATGAAAATGTATGGGGAATGGAGGTATAGCTCCAAGTATTACTAATCCTGGCCCTAGATAGAATCAAGCTTCACGCCCCCTGTCGCTTTATTCCCAAGGGAACACACAAGCGCATATGGAGAGATGGATTTTCGAGCCCATCTGGACGCATTTTTCTCGCCAGAACTCGAAGCCAGAACACCAAATACTTATACAGGCCTACCGTTACACTAAACACAGACAGGCCTACCGTTCCACTAAACACAGACAGGCCTACCGTTACACTAAACACAGACAGGCCTTCCGTTACACTGAACACAGACAGGCCTACGGTTAGGCTAAACACAGACAGGCCTACCGTTACACTAAACACAGAGAGGCCTACCATTACACTAAACACAGACAGGCCTACCGTTACACTAAACACAGACAGGCCTACCTTTACACTAAACACAGACAGGCCTACCATTACACTAAACACAGACAGGCCTACTGTTACACTAAACACAGACAGGCCTACCGTTACACTAAACACAGAGAGGCCTTCCTTTACACTAAACACACACTGGCGGAATTAGTGTGCACGCTGTGACAATACTGGACAAAGACATAAGCAAGCAGGCTGCTCATTCTGCATCCAGTAATTTCAACAGGATATTCGACGGAAACTTGTTCAAGACAACTCGGATTAACAAATGGACATCCTACTAACAATATTTCAATCTTCTGGGATGTGACATCGTGTGGTTTGGTGGATAGGAACCAAGGTTTCGGACCAGGCCACGATCCACTACTTCCTGGTTGAAGCTGGATGCATTATACTGAAAAAGTAAGATTATCACTTTCCGGAATGTTGGTTATCTACCAAACTGCACGGCGTCATAACACAGAAGACATTTAACCTTCACACTCACCTTCGACACAACCTCATGTCTCACATACACAATGACAGAAGAGTAGACATGTTTCTTTAGGACTATATTTTACGGCGCAACTGCCCCCAGTGGGTCTCGGCCTCCTCATTATCCGGGCTTCACCATCGCACTCAGACACACCACACTCGGTAGGACTTCTCTGGACGAGTGATCAGTCCGTCGCAGCCGGACAACAGCCAACACTCACAACAGACAGACATCCATGCCCCTGGAGGGATTCAAACCCACAATTCCAGCACGCGAGCGACCGCAGACCCGCGCCCTTACACCGCGCGGCCACTCGGATCTGCCGTTAGGACTAACACCGCAACGATTTTACAGCGTTGTACCACCAGCATATGACCTGCAAATGACAGGGCAAGCAGCTTTCATGACATGTTTTCAAAGTGCGATCGTCTGCAAGCAACGTAACGTGCTGAACGATTCTTCTCCCTATCCTAGCAAAGTCGCTAGTCTAGGCTTTCAGCGAGCGACCGGCTCTCCCCGAATACGGCTCCAGTTACCCGATACTAATAACTACCTCCAAGTGTAACAAGAACTGCCAACTCAACAGGCGAACCTCATCTGGAGTAGAAAACACACACGTTTAACACAAATATGCGGAGTTAACTTCATAAAGCGAACAGCCTTTACACCGATATTTATACTCTTCTGATATCACTATTTTCCGCATAGCACTGTGATGGACAGACGGACGCATACTCTGAACTATGTACTGACAGAACATCGGAGCGTTGCTGTTGTATTTGTGCTTTATTGTCAAGACATCACGAGGTACAGCAGAATGCACGTTGCGTCATCGGGTATGCAGAATGAAGTTCATAATTTCACCGCTAGATGGATTCACGCTAAGTCTATTCAGCACAGTCGTTCTTGACAAGCCAGTAAGTACACAGTAAGCTAAACTAAGAAATTATCTGCAACATTAACCTTTTAAAGCATAGCGGTAACTTTACGTACCACCAGGTTTAACATTAAAAAATTCTACGTGATGCCCACATTGCGTTTATGTGTTTTGTACGGATCTCAGAACAAACAGCAACTTTTGCCTTATAAAACATTAAGAGACTGGTTTTTATAACCGAAGTGGAGAGTGTTTACAGCGCGGTACGCACTGAGTCCTTATATTAAACAGATACGCTTCGTCTTTAAAGGGTTAAGCAGAAGGTTCAGTACCGTGCTCACAAAAGCTCTTCAACACTTCCCATTACAAACCACATGAAACGTAACCACGCTCTTCAGTATATTTAATATTCGTTTTAATATTGTACTCCCACCATTGCCTAGGTGTTCCAAGAATTATTGTCCCTTCAGGTTTTCCGAACAAGATTTGAAAGAATTTAACTTCCCTCTCACGCGTGCTACGTTCTCCGGCCATCCCATCGCCCTTAATTTGATCCTAGTAACATTTTGTGGAGCTTACAGTTTATGAAACTCCTTATCACGCAGTATTTCGCAAACCTCCTGGTACTTCCTCCCTCTTGGGTCTAAATACTCGCCTCACAACTCTCATCCTCTGACCTTCTTCTTTCTTCAATGTAAGAGACCAAGTAACCCACCCACACAACAACACACGCAAAAGTATTGTCACAGACTTTTTATAATTAATCTATCATTTCCTGGAATAACAGAGATAATCTAATCTTTCACCTTACTGTGTAATTTAAGCGCTGATAAGAACAGTTATATACCACTTTCCCATCAGGCTGAAGAGAGCAAACACTGACTTCCTGAAACAAGAAATGGACTCCACATTATCAAACTACTATGGATGGTTTTACCTCTCAACGGGCCGATCCGGCTTTCCTACAAAAGGGTGCGCCATTTTCTGTATCGCCACTTTCAAACTTCGAAACTCTGAATATATAACGCGGGAGTTCTACTGCACTAACATCAGCCTTCCTCGTCATTCCGCGAGAAACATTCACTCGGAAACCGTCGCGTTCGCTGAAGTGGAGAAAATAGAAAAGGCTCTAAACTGGTAAGTGAAACGAACTGCTGTCATAGCAATAATGTGTGAAACTTCGACGTCGTTACTGTTCATGCTAGTGTTATTAGTGCAAGAAATTTGTTGTTGTTGTTGTTGTTGGCACGTGGTGCCCGTCACACGACGGGGTGCCATGACATTCACGCGCTGCTCCACAACACACTGTAAACATCTATATTAACCCTTTAAAGACGAAGCGTATCTGTTTTATATAAGGACTCAGTGCGTACCGCGTTGTAAACACTCTCCACTTCGGTTATAAAAACCAATCTCTTAATGTGTTATAAGGTAAAAGTTGCTGTTTGTTCTGAGATCCGTACAAAACACATAAACGCAATGTGGGCACCACGTAGAATTTTTTAATGTTAAACCTGGTGGTACGTAAAGTTACCGCTAGGCTTTAAAATGTTAACCAATACTATCCATTACACTAAATAATAAAAAAATACTATCAACTGTAACGGACAATAATCAATACTCATAAGTACTGTTCGATCAACATCAATAACGATCGACAACAAAAAAGGCAATGTACATATAAACGTAACATTCAGGCGCGTTCGCGTAACCATTGTTGCCGTGCAAAGGCAGTAAATATTACATATTATGAACGTGTGTCTGTAGCCTTAGTTACACAGCATGGAAAGCGCATGCGCCGTGTTACATTGTTAACTGTGGCCTGACCGACTCTGCCATATTTTTTCACATTACCTCACGAACGGAACGACTTTCGGAAAAAGGTATTGAACGAAAAATGTGTGTTTTGATTTTCTCTACAAATTTTGCATAAAACGTTTCTCATTGTAAGAATAATTCAGCGACATATTACCATAAATGTACATGGGTCTTCATGTAAAGCACCCGTAATTCTTGCCATGTTTTAATGAAAGTTGAAGAGATTTTCGAAAAATACTCAAATATCAAATTTCATGAAAATCCGTCCAGTTGAGAGCCAACTTGTTCCATGCTGACGTACAGACAGACGGTCAGACTTGACGAAGCTAATAGCCGCCTTTCGCAATTTTGTGAACGCGTCTAATAAACGATCACTATCGACGGTAATCGCCTGTCGATGACGATCTACACGGAGTGTGACACGTGTCACGTACAATGTAATAAATATATGTACAGGACTGTCTATTCCAACAACAACAACAACAACTACTACTACTACTACTACTACTACTACTACTACTACTACTAGTAGTAGTAGTAGTTTTATTAGTAGTAGTAGTCGTGGTGGTAGTAGTGGTAGTAGTAGGAATTGCAGGAGGAGAAGGAAGTGAAAGATAATTAATCTCTCGGTTGGAAAATTCTTACCTTCATTGTACCGTTCCACCCGTCCATTTTTGTCTCCACATGGAACAACTTGACTCCCACTGGACGAATTTTACTAAATCAGTCCGCCAAATCAGTCTGTTAAAATCTGACAAAATCTCTGCTTGAATACCTATGTGCAATTACGATAACACGTCACAATATTCGAGATAAGCACGTACAAGAAACACGATGACTCGCCCTTTACAATGTACTACTGGAGCGCCAGAGAGGCCGAAGAAAATGTTGACGACACAAACATAACAATCCGCAACATATTATCCCACTCCGTTTAGATTGGAGCTGTTAGTTTCGTTATTGCAGTGCAGTAACCAACTGGAACACGGCTTTCTGACTTCACTATACCGTCGCTACACATGGGACTGCTGCATATTTTCTCCGTGTTCTAGCAACAATATTACAATCGACCACAATCGATTGTAATAATTTTGAAGAGATACGGATAAAATTGTGCTGCGTCATATCGCAGAGGACCATAATCTCCAGGGTCACGGTCCTGACATCGTCAGTTCCCGAATATCGTTTTCTTAGCGGGTTTATACCCCTGCAATGGTGCTCGGCTTTAAATTCCAACCACTGTCTAGGACGGAAACTTTTTAATCTACAGTAGACCTTAACGTATTCACGATTGTACGGAGCATAGGCCGGCACTGAAGAGTCGACAACGTGGTCAGTAACTCAGAATACATAGCGTCAGATTGTAGATCGGTTGGTAGATACAGTAGACCGTAAGGTATTCGGAAGGACGCGATCGTTGACTATTCGAGGTATAATCCAGGCACTAATCTGAAAGGACTGAGGCAAATGACGAGGAAAAACCAGTAGGATGGACTGTGTGCTGGCAAAAATTGTCAGGTATAGCAGGATTAATTCCATAACGTATCCAGCTTCAGGCGCAGAGAACATTAGCGAGCCCAGGCTAATGTCACAAGTAGGAAGAGTGGGAAAGACGTGTGTTCGTATATCAGTGTCTGTCTGCTGAGTGGTGGAGGTGTCAGTATTGGTCTGTTTACGCAGCAGCTGCAGTCATGCGACTGATGTATTACCACCTCAACGTTTACGGGACTCGCGGTGAAGGTCTTCATGCAGAATGCCTGGGACTTTGCGGATGTATTCTTGCATATGCATCTCAATCATTGCTGTCACACGTATCTGCTCGCATGAAAGTGAACTGAGCTGATTTTGCCTTCCAGCACAGCAGTCAGTGTGGAGCTATACAGTTCATTCTCGCCCTGTGGAAAGTGCTGCAAGATGATCAGGTGGTTCCTTGATCGCCGGCCTCAGTGCATGCTGCACATCGCTTTCACGTGTCTCTATCGGTCGAGTGACGACATCAACCGCTCCGGCCTGCGAATGTTGAACAAACACCGCAACGTCAGGCTGCTGGATGTTTTCACAGACAGGGAATGGAAGCTGCTGGAAGACAGAGGGTGCTTCACCTTGTCGCCCGTCGCAAGAAGTATAATGAATGAATGGGACGCTCACTGGAGGCAACAGTTGATTGATATAGTAACTGCTTAAACTGCCCTTCCCTTTGGCTAAAAAACAACATTACGCTGTGGAACTACAGGTGCAACACGATAAGGCCGGTAGCCAGATCATGAACACAGTGGGTGCAGCGGCTTCCAGTGCGGGTGCTTGTAGCTACATAGTGTATATATTACACTGTTGTACACATACTGCGTGTATATATGTGTATATATATAGTCCCTGTTTTGTGAAAAGGCTAACTGCCACTTTGAACTCAACTGAATTATGCGTAGCACATCATTCAACTAATGACCCTTTATGATATGTAAAATGATAACAACTGCACCTTCAAGAATAACCAACACAGGTGGTGGATATTCTGCCTGTCAAAGCATGTGTCATGTGTAAAAGGGAGCCACCTTCTCACTCCTCCTGTAAAATTGACATTTTGTGGGCTGTCCCCTTTTTACAAAATAGGGGCGATATTATGCATGTATAAACGTAAAAAGCGCCTTTATCAGGACTACAAAATCAACACTTTAATTAATAATGCGCTCTGTAACACTGCACAAAAGTATTGCATAAATACAAATTTCTGAAGAAGAGTTTTTCCATCAACGGCGGTCCAACGGAGGCAACACGTGGATGCGGTAGGCTGTCGCACGATTTTTAGCGAGCTGATCAGCATGGTTATTTTGCAGACTCCTAGTCAATGCGTCCAGTTTTGTAGTGGGAGCATTGCTTTTGATCGCGGTATTTCACTATATATTTCAACCTATGCAACCTTGGTTATTGCATTATTCCAACAAGCGTTGCGGTACGGCCATACAGTCATTACGCATGCCTGTCAAGTTTACTTATAGCTTTGTTCTTGCATACAATTGTTAAAATTCACTGATCAAAATTAAGTTTACAATTAAATTAAAATTGTATTGGGATTAAATAAAATAAAATTCTTCAAATTATACGCGAGCATTCTGACACCTGTTCAGACAGCCTGAAATGTTCTTACTGTAATGCCAGTGGTGTACGTGCCGTCCACTATACATCTTGTCTGCCACGATTCATGTCCTCTCTCCACACTCGTTGATTCTGCATATGTCTAAGATTGTCTAAAATATTTCGCAATGTCGCCTGCAGTAGTCATACATAAGCTGTGGCGTAGCTGGGGGAGAGGCTATCGATGCAGACTCTCCCGGCAGCAGTGTCAAAGGGGCGACAAAATGAGCTAACGATGAATATTATAAATAATAACTAATTTGCTGCGCTCAATAAATATTAAACTATTGAGACCAATACAAGGAAAGCCAATAATTAATTGCGATTTTTTAAGCTCGTATGCTCAGTGTCGTCACTCAAACCCAGCTACGCGACTGTACATACTTACTGAAAACTTCTCCTGCGTTGCCCCGGAAAACCCAGCTACCCGACTGTACATACTTACTGAAAACTTCCCCTTCGTTGCCCCGAAAAACGCAGCTACGCGACTGTACATACTTACTGAAAACTTTCCCTGCGTTGCCCCGAAAAACCCAGCTACCCGACTGTACATACTTACTGAAAACTTCCCCTGCGTTGCCCCGAAAAACGCAGCTACGCGACTGTACATACTTAATGAAAACTTCTCCTGCGTTGCCCCGAAAAACGCAGCTACGCGACTGTACATACTTACTGAAAACTTCCCCTGCGTTGCCCCGAAAAACCCAGCTACCCGACTGTACATACTTACTGAAAACTTCTCCTGCGTTGCCACGAAAAATCCAGCTACCCGACTGTACATACTTACTGAAAACTTCTCCTGCGTTGCCCCGAAAAACCCAGCTACCCGACTGTACATACGCATTGAGAACTTCTCCTCCGTTGCCCCGAAAAACCCAGCTACGCGACTGTACATACGCACTGAGAACTTCTCCTGCGTTGCCCCGAAAACCCCAGCTACGCGACTGTACATACTTACTGAAAACTTCTCCTGCGTTGCCCCTAAAAACCCAGCTACGCGAGTGTACATTCTTACTGAGAACTTCTCCTGCGTTGCCCCGAAAAACCCAGCTACGCGACTGTACATACTTGCTGAAAACTTCCCCTGCGTTGCCCCGGAAAACCCAGCTACGCGACTGTACATACTTAATGAAAACTTCTCCTGCGTTGCCCCGAAAAACGCAGCTACGCGACTGTACATACTTAATGAAAACTTTTCCTGCGTTGCCCCGAAAAACGCAGCTACGCGACTGTACATACTTACTGAAAACTTCCCCTGCGTTGCCCCGAAAAACCCAGCTACCCGACTGTACATATTTACTGAAAACTTCCCCTTCGTTGCCCCGAAAAACCCAGCTACGTGACTGTACATATGCACTGAGAACTTCTCCTGCGTTGCCGCGAAAAACCCAACTACGCGACTGTACATACGCACTGAAAACTTCTCCACTGTTACGCCGAAGGAGCTTGTTTGGTGTATGTCGACGCCAGACTGACTCCTCTGATGTATCGCCGACAGATTGGTAGACAGGTTACTCCAAAACGATTGGACGTTATCCATCGAAGCAATCTGCGTCATGTCCCGGAAAACGAACTTTAATTAACACTGCCGTAAGACACTTAAATATCAAATTCGTTATTTCCTTCCAGAAACCTCTGCCCACGTACAGCCCACGTAAGGTCGTGTTATTTAACTTCAACCCCTTTTGTTTGTCCTTAAGTTGTCAATTTTTAAATAACAAAAACTATTACACAATCCACGACTTCGCAACTGAAATATATGAGCTCAGGAGCGCACCGCAAGTTCTAATCCTGAACCTGTCAGTAAAAGACATTCGATTTAAGCGAATTCGCATTACGTGGCACTTCCCAGAAACGAAAATTACTGCCTATATCGCCGTGTACCTCCAGCTACTGCATCTCAGAGCAGCCTGTACCGAGAATCAGAAATAATGACCCCTTTGTAAATTTACGCTTCAGTGATTTCTTGTTGCGAACACACATTTCCAAAAGCTAATAAAGAAAGGATAAACATCCTCCTGTTTATTAATTGTACACCATGCACCATAAGCTTCGCACATCAGCGCAAATCATCACAGTATTCACATTGTGTGAACTCTTCTCCACCTACCAGCCCGAGAAGATTTCACACAATTCTGTCGCCTTGAAAGCCTGAAGACAGTACCAGGTGCTCACATTCACTTGAGAAGAGTTCACACAATTCTGTCGCCTTGAAAGCCTGGATACATGTATCATGTGTTCACATTGACTTGAGAACACTTCACACAATTCTGCCGCCTTGAAAGCCTGGAGACATCTATCAGGTGTTCACATTGACTTGAGAACACTTCACACAATTCTGTCGCCTTGAAAGCCTGAAGACATGTATCAGGTGCTCACATTGACTTGAAAAGAGTTCACACAATTCTGTCGCCTTGGAAGCCTGGATACATGTATCATGTGTTCACATTGACTTGAGAACACTTCACAAAATTCTGTCGCCTTGAAAGCCTGGATACATGTATCATGTGTTCACATTGACTTGAGAACACTTCACACAATTCTGTCGCCTTGAAAGCCTGAAGACATGTGTCATGTGTTCACATTGACTTGAGAACACTTCACACAATTCTGTCGCCTTGAAAGCCTGAAGACATGTATCATGTGTTCACATTGACTTGAGAACACTTCACACAATTCTGTCGCCTTGAAAGCCTGAAGACATGTATCAGGTGCTCACATTGACTTGAGAAGAGTTCACACAATTCTGTCGCCTTGAAAGCCTGGAGACATGTATCAGGTGCTCACATTGACTTGAGAAGTGTTCACACAATTCTGTCGCCTTGAAAGCCTGGAGACATCTATCAGGTGCTCACATTGACTTGAGAAGAGTTCACACAATTCTGTCGCCTTGAAAGCCTGAAGACGTGTATCAGGTGCTCACATTCACTTGAAAACCTCGAAATCTTAATGAATTTGATTAGACTTCTGCTAATCACATAAGACTCATCCGTAAGCACAAGAACCTGTGTAACTCTGTTCCTGATGACAATCACCTGTTGCTCGAAACATGTGAGGTTGGGATTAGATTGCTGTCAAGTTACTGAGCCTACCGTAACTGTGTTTCTTGGTGTAATATTGATTCACAGACTTAAGGTGCCCAGTCGCACGCAGTTATTAGTCAGGCCGTTATCTGACACTTCGCTCACTGCGGACCGACGGCGAAGTTTCGTTTGTGTGTGTTGCCTTTGGATAACGGTCGGAAGGCACAGCCGTTCAGTCTTCCGACAAACTGCACGCGAATGGGCACCTTTAGACGAATACCGAACGTGACAACTCTGCGTTCTGCCTTACTTATCATCATTTGCACTTTTGTACATTACGCCTTCTTATAAAATCTTGCACAGTCTGATTATTGTTCAATTAGAAACCGAAACATGTAGCTGTTTCTTGGTTTCCTTCATCAAATGCATGTTTTGTTTGACGAATACATATTGTTATCTGCATACTTAGCGCAGTGGGATGAGTCAAGTTAAGTCAAAAGAAAACGCAGTGGTATAGTACCTGTCTTAGAAAGCCGAAATTTACTCAGCTGATAAATATTATTTCCCACTCTAAATAAATATAAAACTTTCCACCAGCTCACCACTGACTCTCATACTAAGCAACCGACGCCTTCACACTCAATTTAACATAGGCCCTACATATAAATATAACCCTCCATCTAAGGCCTAGGCTTCCGCAGTGGTCTAAAGAAACAACTATCCAGAAATTCTATTAGTTTTGCCTCAGCGTCTGAAACACGTGGCCGTTTTAGGTACCAGGAGACTTTCTTCCTAATCAGGGCCGGACTAAGGGGCGGGCCAGCCAGGCAGCCGCCCGGGGCGCCAAACTATAACGGGCGCTAAGGCGTCACTGAAATAAACGCAAATATGGTACTAGTAAACTCGGGTTCCCACAGCGAAAACATTTCCCCGAAAATTATCCGAAATTTTGGCACGCTCTCTCAAAAATTTTCGCCAGCCCTATCCTAGGCCGAAACACTTTAAAGAATATCGGTTTGAAAGGGCACTAGATTATTAACCTGCCTGGGGCGACCACGTGTCTTGTGCCGCCCTGCGCCTTATGGTCGCCGTCGACATACAAACATAGATAGCATATGTCGAGAATTGTAAGGCTTGCCATTATCACCAGCAAATGCATGTTCACAAGCATGCCACATTTAACACAAATTAATTTATTAAGCAAAAAGGTAAATCAATCCCTGTACAAGCCTCGACAGTTCAAGTTTCCAGGAGGTTGAGGATCCCAGAATTTCTAGACAGTCGGCTTATGAAGATGGTAAGGCTGTCAGCCCTACGCACCTGTCGCCTTTACTCCTCAGGAAATGTTCCTGGCACTCATGTTCCAGGCTGTGAGTCGACCCCAAGGCCATAGTGCGACCGGAAGGATAAAGTAAATAAAAATTCCAGTCACACCATCGGGAATCGAACCCGCGACCTTCCGACTTGTAGCGCAGTGCCTCAACCAACTCCGCCGCCGCGTACTTCCCGTACTTTATTAAGTAACAGGAAAAATCATTAACGGGCAAGGGCGTAGGGGGGACATGTTGCGGCTGCCCTGGGTGGCAGAGTCCACGTAGATGTGACAAAATTAATATCTTAAATAAATATGAAATTTTGCGACTAAGAAGTCAGAAATTATTCAGTAAAACATATGGAAATTCAAAACTTATTGTGATTTTTAACTTCATAATATCTGTTCACGGCGGCCATTGTGGTTACTTGCCCCGGACGCCAAACTACCTGCCTACGCTACTGAAGAAAGGAGCTTCTTTACCTGACATCGCGATTAACAGTTGAAATCGGCGCTGCTCATGCTCCTGATTTTTCCTGAAATGACGCTGCGACAGCTCCACTTAAAATCTGTCGAGAGCCGAAAAAATATTTTTAATTTAAAATGGTAATTTTGCCAACCTCCACCTGGACCCTGACGCCCGAGGCGGGAGCACCGCTCGCCCATTCCCCCACGCCCACCGAGGTACGCTACTGCTTGCATGAACTGCGCTATTAGGTCACGTGACCTCTAGTCCGGCATTTCCGGACGTTATCTCAAGACGCTGGTCAATCCCAAGAGTGTAGCAAGGAAGTGTAGAACGTTGGATACTGTAATTCGTTTAGGCATGGCGTTATACAATAATTTTGGGAAATTCTTCTACGTGCAAGGGAGGCCCGGTTTCGATTCTGAAGGATGTGTGACATACTGTATTGTAGTGTACAAGTATCGCTATCATAACATTCAGTTCACACGTGAATTTACAAGAAAAAGCACCCGGTACCAGTATTGTGCAAATAAAAGTGTGCACGCTGAGGAAATAGTGCTAATGGAAATAGTAATGACAGAGAACAATCAAAACTGGTAAGTACAAGTGAAGTAAGTACAAGTGAAAAATGAAAAATACTTTGGTTTTGAAGAAATGAAGGTATTAGCAATTACGTGTGAGAAAAGAAAGAACAGAATCGCTTTACATTTGGAACACAAAAGAGGCGTAAAGCATCGAAAAGGGTGAAATGAGAATTAACGTGCACGTATTTTATGTATGCTACATATTACAATTTATTTGAGCTCTGTATACAACTTGTGAATACGCCCGCATATTTGCTTATCTCCTTCCTGGTGTCTTCGGTTGCTTTGACACAGGCCACTCAGTGGCCGGACACGCAGTTGCCGTCTGTTACCACTTACTGAGTGGCTAGGCTACTGCCACTGTGGCCGAGCAGTGGGTTTCTCCGCCCACGGATGTTACACTTTCTAGTGGCAGTGCCACTGGACTAACACATAGTGTTATGGGAGCGTTCACACGAGCCACAACAATGTCCAAAACGAATATGTGTTCATGTGGGAAGATTCATCGTAGAGATTCAGGCCC
>BLKM01000078.1:119251-218932 GCA_013340265.1 Coptotermes formosanus
GAAAATACAAACTCTGTAGTACAGGTTACCGCTATACGAGCAAGCAAGTGGTAAAGAAAATCACACTGTCCGTACCAGATCTCGCATAAAAACTATGCGTATCAACGTCGTCAGCTTACGTACACGAGAATTCAAATAGTGGATTAATTAATACATCAACCAACTTATGCACTCAATAAAATACCTTCAAGAACAAGTATAAATCTCCTACTTGTTTCGGCACCGATGTGCTGTCATCAGGGAACTATATGAGCAAAGGAATACAAGGCCAGCACACAAATCTACGTAGGTATTATGTGACAGCTTAATACCTAGACCGGTTCGTTGGGCACAATTATAATCTATTTCCGCATCCAATTTCACTTGACCGCCTCCAGTGGTTTATTGTTACCGCCACACTACCGAAAGCTAAAGAAATTAGCGTTATTATTTCGCACAACATAAGACATTACTTTAATGAGAGTTAGCTATTTTATCACCTTCACTGGCTTACATCACTTAAGGATGCTAAAGCAGATGGCGACAGTGTCCCTATCGCTACGCAATTCTGCGCGACAGCCATGTTGTTACTGCGGATTGAAGGAAATTAAAAATTGCAAACCAAACTTAGATTAGATAAGGTAGCAGCATTATCACCAATAAAAAGGCGCCGCTTACAGAACTATGGGGCTAACGATCTGGTTTCAGCGAACGGACTTCAGTATTCTCGTCGTATTTGTTGCATCATGACGTACAGAATGTTTGGTTCTTATGGAGAATTATTTCTGAAACAAGGGAGACCTGAGTTCCCTTTCAGTGGCTGTGCAATTCTGTGCAATTCTACGTACAGAGGGGGCAATTTAGGAGAAGAAATGCGCAGCTGGACAGTGAAAAAAAGTTTTCCGCGCGTGTTCCCATTCAGACATGCTGAAGAATTGGTTTTCAATGAAATAAAAGACAAAGAAAACAAAAATAAAAGGTAAGTGAAACCAATACACTTTCTAGGGCACAATCCGCTGAAATTTAGAGGGGAAATATTTTCGTTTATTCAAAGACACTGTCGGTATGAGTATCTCAAATCTATACAGCGTATATCATAGGATGACAAGTGCATGATGAACTAGTAAATATATGGAAGGAAACGGCGTGATAAAATCGAGGTGGTAACCCGAAACTTCCCTTGAGGGACTGAGAAAAGCCGCGTAGACCCCAAATATGCGGAATTCCAACCAGGTACGTAAGGACCTAAGTCAAAAGCTTTAGCGCTCCAAAGACATCCTCGGTTAACGGGAAGCTGTGAATCATCACATGTGTCGACAGAACAAGTTTTGTTCACAAACAACATTCTTTGCCTGCAAAACTGGACTTCATCCAAAAACCCAACTTCAGAATTGGAATTTGTAACTCACTTTAATATCAACAAAAATTCGTTTGTCTACATACATATTAATTAAACTTAATTAACCGCAATACTGAATCATTATGCATAGATTCCAGCACACGTTTATAGTTACCTTCCTCCCGCTCTTATTCGTAACAATGACATACGGTCACATTCTTCTACCAGCTTCGTCTATGTCAGGGATGTCCAACCCGCGGCCATATTTATAAATTTATACATGCTATACAAATATTACGTAATAATTTAGAACGTCACTTACTGTGATTTTTACAAGTGCGAGCCGCGAACCAGCCCACAAGAATGGTAGCGGACCTTTTCCGCACCCAAAAAAGTTTGAAAACCTTGGTCTGTGTCAAACACACGGGCAGTGACAAGAGAACAATGAAAATTTGCCAAAATCTTGTGGGTCAGTTCGTAGGTGCTCGCCAACAAACAATGGCAAAATGACAAGCGTTTGCTGCCATCTTCTGATCCTATTTCTAACTCGAAAATATGTACCGAGCATGGATCACAAGACAAGAATAAGTGCTCGAAGGTCACTTAGTCCAACATTTTTTAATCGTTTATTGAAGATTCGTGCCAACAGATCGCCACAGACACAAAACTATTTTTTAAGGAACTAATCGTATTACTGTCACACTTACATACCCATCCTATTTTAACCTCCTTCGAATTCACTGTCCCAGAATGATAAACACTTTCCCCGCATATCACTAGCAGCCAGAACACCTCCGCCAGTAAACTGGTTAAGCAGTGTTTGAAGAACAGGCTTCGATACCAGGAGGCTGCAGGAATCTTTCTCCTTTCCACAATTTATATAGCGGCTGCGTGACCAGGTCTCCTACGGGAAGGCCAGCGAATCTGTTTACCGGAAACTCAAGTGGCCAGAATTTTAAAAGGACATGTGATTTTAAGGACACTTTAAGTGTTTGCTCCACAACCGCTGTATTTATTCAAGGCGTGTTGATCAGACGTAGAGGCAAATTGTCTTTGCTGTTCTTTCGGAGGAAGAGGCTGCTTTCATGTTCATAGTTCAAGAAGGATTCGGAGGTCCTGCAGTCCTGTGAACTGCTGGTAACCACACCCAACGGTGCACGCTATCACAACTATACCGTCACACAGTACGTATCTGTATCTCTTTGACTGACTGAACCTGTTTCTTGCAGCAAGGCGGTCAGAGTAGAACTCTACTCTTCGTACTCCCCATGTAACGAATGCTGTGGTTTGATTGAGGAGTTTTTGTACCGTCGGCCTGGGTGCAAAATGTCCATCGCCTTCACCTGCGTGTACCTACACCGCGACCAGCAGCAACGTTCCGCACTCAACAGGCTTCGCAAAAACAAGTCGGTCATTCGGCTGGATGTGTTCGGGGAGAAGGACTGGGAAGTGCTGCAGGAAATGAAGCTCGTCGCCCTGACACCAGAACAGCAGCGAGTAATGAGACACTGGGACGATTACTGGAGGAAAATTTTGGATGACGTACTGGGGAGGCAGAGGTTGGTCAAGGTAATGAGTGTAAGTCATGTTTTGATTATAAACCAAAGATATTACTCAAGACAACAGTCCTCTGGTATGTGACCTCTTGCGCTTTGATAGACAGGCACCAACATTTCGGAGAAACGTCTTGCGATCATCTTCAGGATAAAATAGCACAAAACCTATAACCAAGTTGCACAACGTCACAACGTGCAAGACTGTGATCTTGAACACTACTGCCATTAGAACCTCAAAACATACAACACTGTATTGACACGTTTATCAAATTCAGAAAATGGTTCAACCTAATACGTTTGTTTTACAAGTGCTCTGAATGTGCACGAAAATTCGTCTGTCTATACAATAAGGACAAAACATTAATTTCGGGCGAATTTTGAGTTTATCGCAGCCGTAAATTTAAAGATTATGTATGGTCTTCTGGAAAGTGACGCCGTGTACCTTGGTGGAGAAGTATTGATGTTACGGAGCAACCTGCTGCTTCAATCTTCAGATTATAAGAACCACACAGATGCAGTAAGCAGAATCTTCCAAACCACCATTAAATATCAACAATTTACACTACAGGGGCGGGTCCAGGGAGAAGGCACACGCGACCCGTTAGCCCCCCTCGAATCATTGGCCTGTGCTAATTATAAAAATAATTACCTTTAATTCGCATATTTTTTAATCTCTTGCTTTACATGATATGCAGACAGAGTACCAAAACTGACATTATTTGACATTAATATCAAAGTTCATTTTGTTTTATTCTTCTTTACATATCTTTTTTTCGGAATAGAACATTATTTCACACTGACTGCATTTTCTCTACCAAATTTCAATTTTTGTCACTAAACACATGCACCTCCCTTAAACAGTTTCAAGAATCCGCCACTGATACAAGACTTCAATCCCAGTCACACAGTAATATTCAGTTAAGGCAGTCAGAGCCCGAATTCTGTCCCACCACAACATGTTTCTCTAAGTTATACTACTGTAGTAGCCATACAGCACTACACCTTTTCCCTAGGTTGGCCTTACTGCACGTTTGTACCTCAAGCCTGATCCATACACAACAAAGCTTCTGGCGACAGCATGAAACTCCGTGTTAGTAGCAACGCATGTTACAGAACAGCTGTACACTGCTCGGCAATAAGGCATATCCTGGAGTTACTGACCCAACAATAAAATGAGATATCAGAGCAAAGTACGGATCCCAGTGGTTGCGCGGTGTAAGGCGTGAGTCTGCCGCCGTTCGCGTGCTGGGATTGCGGGTTCGAATCCCGCCAGGAAGCAAGAATGTCTGTCTCTTGTGAGTTTGTTGTCAGGTACAGCTGAGTGGGGCTGATCACTCGTCCAGAGGACTCCTACCGTCTGTAGTGTTTGAGTGTGATTGTGAAGCCTCGATAATGAGGGGGCCCTGACCCACTAGGGGCTGTTGCGCTATGGAAAAAAAAATAAAGCGAAGTACGGGGGTCCTGTAGGTTTAAATGTTTGGCCGACTTAACTTAAATCGTTAATAACAGGAAGAATAAAATATGTTATGACCGACATATGTTTATTGACATTAATTACGAATAAAATGTGAGTTGCTTTTGTTTACAGCCCGTATCGTTGGTGGGTGAACGACAAATGGGGGTCATCCATAGCGACAATGCAGACCTCAGAACAGACGCAGTACCAACCTTTCAGAAGAGAATTAGTGCTTATCAAGAGGCTGGTTTCCCATCGCAGGTAACTGACCAGTGTTTCCCACAAGTCCCTACAAAAATACCTCAAGCCATATTTTGTTATATAATTTCGTCAGTACCTGTGACTGACAATAAGAACAAACACATATATGATGAATTTATACATACAATACTCAAATTTGTGAACTTGAAACAACTGGTACTCTACCCGCACGTAGAAGTCTGCCGGCATTTATTTCATGACAAGTTCTGCATGATACAGCTGTCTGAAATACATGCTTATTCCACCTCCTAAAGTTCCCACAAAAAGGTTAAAACAACACAAATGTTCCGCGAAATTTTTTGGTTCTCTAGCAGTACCTCGCATACAACGACTTGTAGTTTGGTGTACCTGACAGTCATCGCTCGCTTTTCGAGGGTTCGTAAATTTGGGGGGATCGCCCGAAGAATGAAAATCCAAAAATTCCTTGAATCTTCCAGAACACGCTAGAAGGGTGTAGACGCGTCGTGTAGCAATGGTGCCGCTGATCTCGCTACACCCGCCTGACGTGCCACTCCCCCCCCCCCCCCACACAGAATCCTAGTGGCTGCCCGTTCCACACAGATCAAAGTGCGTAAAATGTAAATAAAAAGCCTTTTGTTTTCTAGCTACATGACTAAAAGGGATTTCAGCGTAAAAATAAGCATTAAAAGACATCATTATAAAGAAAAACACTAAAAAATAATAAAACATAATTTTGGAGTAGGGCGTCAATTATTCGCGGATTTTCACTTTTCGCGGAAGTATCGGAACATAACCCAGACGAAAAGCGAGGGACGACTCTATTTTAACACACCCACCAATGCAGGCCCACTTGATCTTGTTAAGGTACAGTCCATCACACGTACAAATTGCACCGCGCGAAATGCGAGCGCTGGTTTCCTTATGTGAAATGCCTTCATGGCATTGAATAGCCAGGTTAGTTTCTGTTCGAATGTGACTATGTTGCGGTTTGGTGGATACTTTCCTCATAAACGTCGCTAACCATCTACCAAATCACATGACGTCACACGTCAGCAAACGGCAGTTTCAGCGCCTGTTTAGCCGCACCAAACACAAAATGCTAGTCCTTAGCCTCTCAGAATATTTCAACAAAGAACGCTCTGGGAAAGAAACGATGGGAACTATGCGAGATTTGAGAACCGTGCTGTTTTTGTTTCAGGCCGAATTGGAGGAGATGGACAGGAAAGTAAGAGCGGCAATAAGGAGAAGAAACGGAGAGGACCTGCTACTATTTGTGGCACTGGCGTTCGTTTTTCTGTTTTTCTTATGGCTGATCTTCTTCTGATCAAGTTCTTGCCACGTACTTGTAGAACCACGTTGCCCTAGCAACTGTAAGCACTACAAACGCGTCACAAGGAAACTTTGTTTTATACATACCGTGTATCTTGTGACAGTCTCCATAAAAACCAACAAATGTACCAGAGAAAATACATATATAATGTATATTAAAGACCCCTACATAATTTTCGACAAGAAGTTGTCATCTTCAGAGGGTTCACCACAAAGCGATACAAGAACGTCACAGCAGTTTGCACCTTCAAAAGATCCTGATTTTTGAAACGCGTAAATTGATGTCATATTCTTATTTTTCTTTGTGACGACCCCCTGAAGATGAAAACCTGTTGTCGAAACATATGTACGGGTCTTTAATATACATTGTGTACGTATTTTATCTCGTGTGTTGGTTGGTTGGTTACACAAACTGCACAGTAAGCAGTCACATACTTGTCTCTCGGCACACATTTCCACTCCCCAGAAAACCGCTGATTTGTACAAAATTTGGTACAGGAACTCTGATTTAAACATCGTGTAAGAAGTCTGACCCTTATGCTTTTATTTATCACCAACTACTGCACTTTGTTTACACAACCTCCAACATGTTTCGACTGAGTTATACAGTCATGATTTGGAATCAATTGTAGACAATAAGCATCTTGTAGTAAGTCACAGAGTGGTAAATTACACATATGCTGCAATATGTATTCTTTATTATATACTGTATGTAGATTTAAAATCATAAAACAATGAGTACATAGGATAAAACATGTAAAAGTATAAAATATATAATTCTGAGTCCAAACATGTGTTGTTACTCACTGGTCCGAGCTGAGGACCAATGGTCCGCAACTCGGAACAGCCACAGTATATATAAGCGACGGATTTGGTATGATCAACCAGATCACTTTCCTTGAGGATGGAGACTCAATGTGTCTCTGAAACGTCGGAGGTTTTCAAACAATTGACACGGCTATCAGCCCGAGAAGAGTTCATACAATTCTGTCGCCGTAAAAGCCTGAAGACATATATCAGGTATTCGCATTGACTTGAAAACCACGAAATCTTAATGAATTTAAAATGACTGCTGCTAATCACGTAAGACTCATCTGTAAGCACAAGAACCTGTGTAACTCTGTTCCTGATGACAATCAGCTGTTGCTCGAAACATGTGAGGCTGGCATTAGATTGCTGTCAAGTTACTGTGCCCACCGTGACTGTGTTTGTTGGTGTAATATTAATTCACGCGTCTTATGGTGCCCAGTCGCACGCAGTTATTAGCCAGGCCGTTGTCTGACACTTCGCTGACTGAAAGTCAGTTTTCCCCAGCACATCCATATCATCGGAAGGCAGAACCCCACAGACCACGTATCTTTACTGGCAACTGTGTATGTATGGGCAACCGCCTTCCGGGCGACATCAGACAACCAATTGAAGTAAATGTTTAGCCTACACATAAATCCGCCTTCAGTCCGCAGCATTAGGTTGAACTTGGCCGTCTCTGCTTACAGTGAGTACCAAGTGCAACAGTCCGGAATTCATTTCGGAATTTATTAATGTGTATAACGAGCACATCTGTGTATGGAAGGTAAAGGAAAAGCCGTATTCGAAAAAGGACGTGAAGAAAAAAGCATATGACCAGTCATACTGGACTGTTTTTACAAGCAGTACGCGCCACCAGCTACAGAGGGTTCGCATAACAGAATCAAAAGGGCACAAGTTTTTCTCTCGAAAGCCCCATGCCTGCAGAAGGCACTAGCAATAGTGGCGTGGATAGTCGGGCTGATAGAATACGAACTGAAGCATGTCGGTCGGTGTGTGGCGAACATAAGGACCGCATTCAGTCCGTTGACTGCATGGGTTGCCTGCAGTCCGAGGACTGACGGCGAAGTTTCGTTTGTGTGTGTTGCCTTTGGATAACGGTCGGAAGGCACAGCCGTTCAGTCTTCCGACAAACTGCACGCGAATGGGCACCTTTAGACGAATACCGAACGTGACAACTCTGCGTTCTGCCTTACTTATCATCATTTGCACTTTTGTACATTACGCCTTCTTATAAAATCTTGCACAGTCTGATGATTGTTCAATTAAAAACCGAAACATGTAGCCGTTTTTCTGTTTCCTTCATCAAATGCATGTTTTGTTTGACGAATATGTATTGTTATCTGCATATTTAGCGCAGTGGGATGAGTCAAGTTAAGTCAAAAGAAATCCCAGTGGTATAGTACCTGTCTTAGAAAGCCGAAATTTGCTCAGCTGATAAATATTATATAAATCTCATACTAAGCAACCCACGCCTTCACACTCAATTTAAGATAGGCCCTACACATAAATATAACCCTCCAACTAAGACCTAGGCTTCCGCAGTGGCCTAAAGAAAAAAACTACCCCGCAATTGTATTAGTCTTACCGCAGCCTCTGAAACACGTCGCCGTTTCAGGTACCAGGAGACTGGAGTTTTGTGTACCGACTGCACAGCCCTCGCTTTAGACAAGATCATCATTCTGTCTGTCACACTTGAGTGAAGTTATCTCTTAACTGGCATATCTCACAGGGTCGAAAATACACTGAGCAGACCATAGCATATTTTGAATACAATTTGCCACATTCATAAGCCGAATTTTAGTTTTAAACGGAGGTATTCCTCGATTGATGCGCTAGTTGCTTTCCAAAAGCAATTCGCAGACGGTGAAAGCAATGTAGTTAACCAATAAGTATCGACCATTAAGAAACGTGTGGGAAGACGCGGTTGTGGCCTAACTTGGGGTTCTACCCTCATTTTTGTGGAAGGACTGAGGAAAAGCACGAAAAAGGCGTTGAGAATAGTCACTATGCCGGCAGAGAATCTAACAACGTCTCAGTCGGTGCACACATCATCGCGACTTCAGTGTAAAAATAACGGTAACTAAATAATTATAAATAATTATAAATAATTATAACAGTGATCAGTACCGTTATTAATATCTTCGCAAAAGATAAGCCGGTGGGTTCACAAAGTAACAATGTTTATTTGACCCTACAGTTCAGAGAACGAACAGATTCAGTAACTGAGAAGAAACATGACAATAATTTAGAGAACTATTTACAAGGAATCACACTGCACTTATTTATTAACTCGGTTCGCTGCGCCCATATGCCACTTTTAAATTTATTCACTGTCTTCCACCAAGTCTGTAGTTCTTCACAGTTACACTGTTTTCCTTCACTTAGTTCTCTCGTGCTCTAACACTCCTGCAACACTGAAACACGCAGACTATACACACTTCACCTGTGTTCTTCCACAGCCACTTGACACCTTCCTACAGTCCGCCGCGTCACCTGTTCACACTCCACCACATCGCAGGCTTGCCGCTAGAGGCTCGCAATTCACACACTCCCTGACTGCCTCAACGCAATGAATCTTCGCCTAGCTCCGTGTTTTTACGCCACTTTTTCCCGCTCCAGGACCTTCTCTTCTGTCTCTGCCTATCCGGATTCTGTCTCTCTCTCGAAGGCTCTGGTACTGGCCGCATGACGTCAGATGTCAAGAAGGCGTGCGGGAGAGTCGGCTTGCCAGGAGCCGCCGCCGGTTTCGTTACATCCTGTTTATGTACATGCCATGAATGAAGCAGACTTGTAAACTAACACACACACACGCGCGCGCGCGCTTAGTGAATTAGCAAAATGCAATCATATCGCTAAAATATTCTGAACTTTCTGTCAGGACGATTTGGTGGAAGCTGTCTTATAAAAAAACAACGCCGACAACGTGTTTCGCAGTTTCGCCCAACCGTCAGCCGGGATGCCCGGGGACTAGTATTATGTAAAAATAAAATAACTTCTAAAACGTAACGTAACATAACACTTGTTCTCTTATGACAAACAAAACTCTTCGTGTCAGTGACTCTGTATGTTAACATGAACGCATATAAAGATACTGCTGGAAATATCTCGTTTAAACGTATATACGTTGATGACTACCGCATGTAACAGCAACGCCCGCTGTATGCCATATCTGAGGTTCTCACAGCGGTGCTGGTGTGGATTCACGCTTCGTGGTATGTGACGCCGTGTCGTTCAGTGAACGGTTCGGAATGTCTCGGTGGAATGTAGTGCCTTCATCTTCAGGGTCAAGTGGTCTTCAACGTCGGAACACTCACCCACTGACATTCCTGAACATGTCTGAACATACTCTGTATCAGTATTCCTCTTACCCATATTTTATATTTTTCAAAACCAAAGGAAAAATTTAACGTAAAATTGTACTTTATTTATCATTAATCTCACCAAAATAAAAATTTCCTTACATCTATCCTTTGTTACAAACTGAGCAAGGCTTCCTGCTGCACCTTGAACTATTGTGTTCGTTTCATTCTTTCTCTGCTTTTTCAAATATCGACGTTTCCTCTCTCATTCGATAGTAATCGATACACCCGATCTCCGAGTGGACTGTTGTTACTTTATACCCAAAGCAAAGTTACCGCAATTAAAATACAATAGATTCCCGATTATCCGACCTTCGATAATACAACATTCCGCTTTTGTCTGTCATACCCACACGACGTGCTGTTTAGTATTCTGTGCTGCACGTGCATGCGTACCCGCACAGTTTATCTGTTTAAAATCCATTGTTCGGTTGACTTCATCGAACTAATTTTCTTGTAATAAAAGTAAATAAATGCACACACAAGATGAAAATAGTGGAGTCTTTTATTATTCCAAGATGTTTCGGCACTACTCTGCCATCTTTGTCTGAAGACCTACCAGCCTGCAGGATGTCATAATCCTCCCCCCACCCCCCAAAAAACATTAATCCTGCAGAAGCCGCATTACCAGCAGAAGGGAATTCAAGTGCGGAGCCGATATGTTTTTTCCAGGAACTGTTCACTCAGTCACTAAAACAAAAATCGCATCAGAAGCACCTCTGTTCTCCGAGAGACTATCGAATTCAGATAACGCTTATCACTTTAGTCACGTGAAAAACCTGTCACTTTGTCGGGGAAGCACCAACTTCACAACCTCTGATACGCATATAACCGTACATACGCATAAAGGTTCTGTATATGCCTCTGTTTGTTACTTTGACAGCTTCTTGATATAATTATGTATCGTACAACTTTCAGTCACTATGGAAGATTCTTCCTTCAGCAAGGCAGGGAACATTTCTTGAGGGGATGTGTCATTCTGTGCATCACAAATTCCAATGTGAGATTTCCAAAGGAATAAATAACATCAGTTTCTTGGAACACGGGCGCAACAGAAAGCACGCAGAAGAATACGTCTTTCTTCGAATACGGGAGGAAGAAGAGCGAAGAAAGAGGTAAGAATCTGCTCCACATCAGCCATCACAAACTTTTGTCCAGAGGAGTCACATTTCTTCAAAATTAAAAACACCTGAATACATTTAAAACTCTATTTGGTCTAAATATACGTTCCTTTCTCTCTTCCGAACTTAACAGTTTGCATGGCCAATCCATCATTTCGCATTCTTTTAGCGAACCTCAGAAATATTTTGTTTACCATCAGAGACTCACGAACCACAGTTTAGAACCACTGCTGAGGAATCATCCTAATATAGCGTGAATCTTCCGCACCTATTTGTTTCCATTTCAAAACCAAGTTTAGTTAACAATTTCACAGTATGGTTTTTAGACGTCGACGATATGTGCAATACAAGGGTTGCGCAGAAGGGAATAGAGAAGATTAAAGTAAACAGAAAAAGAGATACTCGAAGAAAGTACCTTACAGACAGTACAACAGAGCAGAACAGGGTGGAATAGAAAACGAAAGTGCAGCGGAGTAGATTAGAATACAATAGAACACACTGAAATGAATCAGAAAGGAATAAAACAGAACAGAATTTATTTACATTCCACAGATAACTCATAAACCGACGACATAAATCTTCACCCCAGTAAAGATTTACGAATTTAAACCGAAACACATAAGAGGTGTAAGACATCAGTCAAAACGTTGGATGAATCCTTATAGCTGGAACAGAGCAAGGTCTTAATGCATGAAACTGAAGACGCAGGTGACTGCAGATTTTATAGATATCAATGAAACTCATGACGCAGATGACTGCAGATTTTATAGATATCAATGAAACTGATGACGCAGGTGACTGCAGATTTTATAGATATCAGCTGTGCCTTTGCACAGCACCTAGCAGTAATATGTGCCATACCTTGCCTTTCAGTGACAGGGCACATATATTGTTATGCATCATGTGGCCTTCAAAACGGACAACTCTTTGTAATTTTCAGCTGTACTCCATCGCCATCACGTATCCTGTCTTACAAGAAGTCCACAGCGTCTTGCAAAGCGAGTTCTCCACACAGTGTGATCTGGTGCTTCCTCTTTCAAACTCCAGTGGTATTCACAGTGATCTAGTAAAAACTAAAGATAAATTATCATCACGTCGCATAAGAATACAACTCTTACAAGAACGGATATTTAATAACCAGTATAATCAAATATACCACCTTACTTTACCCGTAGGGCTGCCAACCTTGTCACCTTCACGTGCCAGTTGTCTAGAAATTCCGGGAGACTCAACTTCCTGGAGCCATAAGGGCCTGTACAGCACTGTACAGGGAAAACTACAGGTTACTTTACCCAGAATTTCAATGCCTGTATTTGCCTATAGGTACCCTAATAACAAAAGTAACCAGAATTCATCATCTTCCTCTCATACAAAAGCTACCCAAGAGCAGGACTGCCCCTTTACTACCTTGTCTATTCCGCATGTCAATTTGCAAGCTTCTTAATTAAAGAATTCCGCAGTAACATGTTACTACTTCCGTTGCTATTACAGTGTCGCCATTTGCCAAGGCGAAGGAGAAGACAGTGAGATCCTTTTATCCTGCCAATCTGTCTTTATAACTAATGTGTGCTTGCGTTCTGGCAGCAGCATGCGGGCGCGCATTGTCGCGCAGGAGCATCACGGCGCTTGACAATAGGCCCCGCCGTCAGTTTTGAACGGCGCTCCGTAACCGCCTCAGAGTTGCACAGTACGCTTCTGCGTTGATGGTTGTTCCTAGCGGTATGCATGCAACCAGAGGGACGCCCTTCCGGTCCCAGAAAAACCCCGTGGCGGGATTATCGACTTTCATATTCATTTTAAACACTCACAAAAGCTGTTCGAGTGATACAATCGACGCGAAACTCCTTTGGAACAAAGCCAATGGACAACTGAAGTCGTCGACCCCGAACCCGCACGGAGTGTTCACGTGCTCGGGCTGTGTGCAAAAACGGTCCTTACTTTCTGGACGACCTTCGTAGTTACAATAACACGCCTCCGCTTATATAACTGCGAGACTATACACTTGGCTTCTGCAAAATGACTTCAGTCTTCTCGTCGTATTTCTTGCATCATGACGTACGGTGTGGGTGATTCTTGTGGAGAATTATTTCTGAAACAAGGGAGACCTGTGTTCCCTTTGAAAGGCTGTGCAATTCTGTGCAATACTACGTACAGAGTGAGCAATTCACGAGAAGAACTGCGCCTCGACACAGTGAAAAGAAGTTGTCCACGCCTGTTCGGATTCAGACATGCTGAAGAATTGGTCTTCAGTGAAATAAAGGTGATAGAAAATGCATGTTACAGGTAAGTTAAACCAGTATGTCAACACGTCCTAGGGCTCAGACCGCTGAAATTCCAATGAGGAATATTTCAGTTTATCCATTGACGCTGTCGGAATGATTATCGACTGTAAAGCGTGTACCACAGTGTAATCAGGGTATGATGAACTGAAAAATACATGGAAGGAGACGGTGTAGTAAAAGCCAGGTGGTAACTAAAAATTCTTATTGAGGGACTGAGTAAAGCCACTAAAACCTCAAGTAGATGGAATTGTAACAAGGTACGTCCGGACCTAAGTTCAAGGTTTTACCTCTCCGCAGACACGCTCGGTCAACGGAAAGCTGTGCATCGTATCTGTCGCGAGAACAATTTTTGTGCACAGGCAACATTCTTTGCCTGCAAAACTGGGCTTCATCCAGAAACCTAACTTCATTCAAGGAATTTCTAACTCACGTCAATACGAACAAAATTCCGTGGTGTATAGGCATATTAATTATACTCAACCCTGTACTGACCTCTTCCGCCAGTACATTGTATACCTTCCTTCGTTCTAATTCGTAACACTGACAAGTGGTCATATTCTTCTACCAGCTTCTCCTATGTCATGATGTCCAACCAAGTTCGTAAATGTTATACAGACTATACAAATATTACGTAATAATTTAGGACGCCAGGTATAGCACTTCCTGTGATTTTTACAAGTGCGAGCCGCGAACCAGCCCACAAGAACTGTGGTGGCCCTTTTCCCCACTCAAAAAGTTTGAAAACCTTGGTCTGTGTCAAATACACATGCAGAAACAACAGAACAACGAAAACTTGCCAAAATCTTCTGGATCATTTCGTAGGTGCTCGCAAACAAACAATGAAAAATGACAAGTATTTGCTGCCATCTTCTGATTCTATTTTTAACTCGAAAGCATGTACCGAACATGGATCACAAGACAAGAATAAGTGCTCGAAGTTCACGCAGACCTACACTTTTCGAATCGTTTATTGACGATTCGTGTCAACACATCGCCACAAACATAAACCTATTTTTGACGCAGCTAATTATGTTACTGTCACAGTTACATGCCCATCCATTACTAACCTCCTTATAATATACTGTCCCAGAACGATAAACACTTTAGTAGATGTCATCAGCAGCGAGAACAGCTGTCAGTAAACTGGTTAAGTACGTGTTCGAAGACCAGGCTTCGAGTCCATGGGGCTGCAAAAAATGTTTCTCCTTTCCACAAGTACTAGACCGGCTGTGTGATCAGGTCTCCTGTCGGAAGGCCATCGAATCTGTTTACCGGAAACTCAAGCAGCCTGAATTTTAAAACGACATCCGATTTTAAGGGTGCTCTAAAGCTTCGCTCTACAACCGCTGTATTTATTCAAGGCGTGTAGATCAGACGTAGAGGCAAATTGTCTTTGCTGTTCTTACGGAGGAAGAGGCTGCTTTCATGTTCATAGTTCAAGAAGGATTCGGAGGTCCTGCAGTCCTGTGAACTGCTGGTAACCACACCCAACGGTGCACGCTATCACAACTGTAACGTCACACAGTACGTATCTGTATCTCTGTTTGACTGACTGAACCTGTTTCTTGCAGCAAGGCGGTCAGAGTAGAACTCTACTCTTCATACTCCCCATGCATCAAATGCTGTAAGTTGATTGAGGACTTCTTGTGCTGTCGGCCTGGGTGCAAAATGTCCATCGCCTTCACCTGCGTGTACCTACACCGCGACCAGCAGCAACGTTCCGCACTCAACAGCCTTCGCAAAAACAAGTCGGTCATTCGGCTGGATGTGTTCGGGGAGAAGGATTGGGAAGTGCTGCAGGAAATGGACCTCGTCACCCTGACACCAGAGCAGCAGCGAGCAATGAGACACTGGGACGAATACTGGAGGAACATTTTGGATGACGTACTGGGGAGGCAGAGGGTGGTCAAGGTAATGAGTGTAAGTCATGTTTTGATTATAAACCAAAGATATTACTCAAGACAACAGGCCTCTGGTATGTGACCTCTTGCGCTTTGATGGACAGGCACCAACATTTCTGAGAAACGTCTTGCGATCATCTTCAGGATAAAATAGCAGAAAACGTATAACCAAGTTGCACAACGTC
This sequence comes from Coptotermes formosanus, assembly GCA_013340265.1. Taxonomy (NCBI): domain Eukaryota; kingdom Metazoa; phylum Arthropoda; class Insecta; order Blattodea; family Rhinotermitidae; genus Coptotermes; species Coptotermes formosanus. Next base: position 134,791 of record BLKM01000078.1, read on the forward strand.
ACAACGTGCGAGAATGTGATCTTGAACACTACTGCCATTAGAACCTCAAAACTTACAACACTGTATTGACACGTCTATCAAATTCAGAAAATGGTTCAACCTAATACGTTTGTTTTAAAAGTGCTCTGAATGTGCATGAAACTTGGGTCTGTCTATATAATAAGGCCAAAACATGAATTTCGGGCGAATTTTGAGTTTATCGCAGCCGTAAATATAAAGATTATGTATGGTCTTCTGGATTGTGACGCCGCGCACTTTGGTGGAGAAGTATTGATGATACAGAGCAATCTGCTGCTTCAATCTTCAGAGTATAAGAGCCACAAAGATGCAGTCAGCAGTTTGTTCCAAACCGCCATTAAATATCAAGAGTTTACACTACAGGGGCGGGTCCAGGGAGCAGGCACATGGAGCCCTTAAGTCCCCCTGGAATCATTGGCCTATGCGTAATTATAAAAATAATTACCTTTAATTCGTATTTTATTTAATTTCTTGATTTACATAATAAGCAGACAGAGTAACGAAACTGACATTATTTGACATTAATATCAAAGTTCATTTTGTTTTATTCTTCTTTATATATCTTTTTTTTCGGAATAGAATATTATTTCACACTGACTGCATTTTCTCTACCAAATTTCAACTTTTGTCACTAAACACATGCACCTCCCTTAAACAGTTTCAAGAATCCGCCACTGATACAAGACTTCAATCCCAGTCACACAGTAATATTCAGTTAAGGCAGTCAGAGCCCGAATTCTGTCCCACCATAACATGTTTCTCTAAGTTAAACTACTCCAGTAGCTATGCAGCACTACACTTTTCCCCACGTTGGCCTTACTGCACGTCTGTACCTCAAGCCTGATCCATACACAACAAAGCTTCCGGCGACAGCATGAAACTCCGTGTTAGTAGCAACGCATGTTACAGAACAGCTGTACGCTGCTGGGCAATAAGGCATATCCTGGAGTTACTGACCCAACAATAAAATGAGATATCAGAGCAAAGTACGGATCCCAGTGGTTGCGCGGTGTAAGGCGTGAGTCTGCCACCGTTCACTTGCTGGGATTGCGGGTTCGAATCCCGCCAGGAAGCAGGGATGTCTGTCTCTTGTGTCTTGTCAGGTACAGCTCTCTTAGTCGAGCTGATCACCCTTCCAGAGGAGTCCTACCGACTGTGGTGTGTCTGAGTTTGATCGTGAAGCCTCGATAATGAGAGGGCCCTAACCCACTAGGGGCTGTTGCGCTATGGAGAAAAAACTTAGACCGAAGTACGCGATACCTGTAGGTTACAATGTTTGGCCGAATTAACTTAAAGCATTAATAACAGGAAGAATAAAATGTTATGACCGAGATATGTTTATTGACGACATTAATTACGAATAAAATATGAGTTGCTTTTGTTTACAGCCCACATGGTTGTTTTATAAACCAGAATCTGCGGCCATCCATAGCGACAATGCATACCTCAGAACAGATGCAGTACGAGCCTTTAGGAGGAGAACTAGTGCTTATCAAGAGGCTGGTTTACCATCGCAGGTAAGTGATCAGTGTTTCCCTGAAGTCCCTACGAAAATATCTCAGGCAATATTTTGTTATATAATCTCGTCAGTACCTGTGAGTGACAATAAGAACAAACACATATATGATGAATTTGTACATACAATACTCAAATTTGCGAACTTGAAACAACTGGTACTCCTACCCGCACGTAGAAGTCTGCCGGCATTTATTTCATGACAAGTTCCGCTTGATACAGCTGTCTGAAAGACATGCTTATTCCACCTCCTAAACTTCCCACAAAAAGGTTAAAAAACACAAATGTTCCGCGAAATGTTTTGGTTCTCTAGCAGTACCTCGCATACAGTGACTTGCGGTTTGGTGTATCTGACAGTCATCGCTCGCTTTTCGAGGTTTCGTGAATTTGGGGGGTCGCCCCAAGAATGAAAATCAAAACATTCCTTGAACCTTCCAGAACATGCTAGAAGGGCGTAGACGCTTCGTGTAGCAATGGTCCAGCTGATCGCGCTATACCCGCGTGACGTGCCACTCCCCCCCCCCCTCACAGAATCCTATTGGCTGCCCGTTCCACACAGATCAAAGTGCGTAAAATGTAAATGAAACTCCTTTTCATTTCCCATTTTCATTCTTTTGTAGCTAAATGACTAAAAGGGATTTAAGCGTAAAAAGAAACATTAAAAGACATCATTATAAAGAAAAACACCAAAAATAATAAAACATAATTTTGGAGTTGGGCGGTCAATTATTCGCGGATTTTCACTTTTCGCGGGAGCTTCGGAACATAACCCAGACGAAAAGCGAGGGACGACTCTATCTTAAACACATCCACCAATGTAGGCCCACTTGATCTTGTTAAGGTACAGTCCTTCACACGTACAAATTGCACCACGCGAAATGCAAGCGCTGGTTTCCTTATGTGAAATGCCTTCATGGCATTGAATATCCAGGTTATTTTCTATTGGAATGTGACGCTGTTGCGGTTTGGTGGATACTTTCCTCCGAAACGTCGGTACCCATCTACCAAATCACATGACGTCACACGTCAGCAAACGGCAGTTTCAGCGCCTGTTTAGCCGCACCAAACACAAAATGCTAGTCCTTAGCCTCTCAGAATATTTCAATAAAGAACGCTTTCGGAAAGAAAGGATGGGATCTATGCGAGATTTGAGAACCGTGCTGTTTTTGTTTCAGGCCGAATTGGAGGAGATGGACAGGAAAGTAAGAGAGGCGATAAAGAGAAGAAACGAAGAGGACCTGCTACCGTTTGTGGCACTGGCGTTCGTTTTGCTGTTTTTCTTATGGCTGATCTTCTTCTGATCAAGTTCTTGCCACGTACTTGTATGGCCACGTTGCCCTAGCAACTGTAAGCACTACAAACGCGTCACAAGGAAACTTTGTATTATATATACCGTGCATCTTGTGACAGTATCCATAACAACCAACAAATGTAGCAGATAAAATACATATATAATGTATATTAAAGATCCCTACATACGTTTCGACAAGAAGTTCTCATCTTCAGAGGGTTCACCACAAAGCGATACAAGAACGTCACATCAGTTTACACCTTCAAAAGATTCTGATCTTTTGAACGTGAAAATTGATGTCATATTCTTGTTTTCCTTTGTGACGACCCCCTGAAGATGAAAACTTGTTGTCGAAACATATGTACGGGTCTTTAATACATATTGTGTACGTATTTTATCTCGTGTGTTGGTTGGTTGGTTACAAAAACTGCACAGTAAGCAGTCACGTACTTGGCTCTCAGCACACATTTCCACTCCCCAAACAGCATCGCTGATTTATACAAAATTTGATACAGGAACTCTGATTTAAACATTCTCTAAGAAGTCTGACCCTTATGCTTTTATTTATCACCAACTACTGCACTTTGTTTACACAACCTCCAACATGTTTCGACTGAGTTATACAGTCATGATTTGGAATCAACTGTAGACAATAAGCATCTTGCAGTAAGTCACAGAGGTAAATTACACATATGCTTCAGTTTGTATTCTTTATTAAACACGGTATGTAGATTTAAAATCCTAAAACAATATGTACATGGGATAAAATATACAGAAGTATAAAATATATAATTCTGAGTCCAAACGTCTGTTGTGAACCGCTTCTGATGTTGAGTGGTCGAGACCTGTAATTATATTGTACCGTCAGAAGAATGAATTTTACTTTGTATTTAATTAGTACCTGTGGCTATATCAAGCTGATGAAGTACATCTATACATACCCCTGGCTATGGTCTCCGGTATTTGGTCTTATCGTGGAGACTCTGTGCTGTGGACTACGAACACGTAGTATGGATCAGTACCGGGTATATATTTTTATGCTTGCGCACTGTGATTTTATTTCGTGCGGTACACTATACAGTTCGTCGGAAATGTTAGTGTATGGTGTCCGGTATGTGGTGCTCAGCCGTCAGTACCGGGATTTAAACATGATTGGTCATCAATCAGCTGCTATTAAAACATATCCGGCCAATGAATCTTTGCATGTGTCTCCTGCATGAGTGGTAGCTGCGTGCAGCTCTGTCTTTCTGACCATCATGATCCTGGGTACACACAAGAATCCTTGCAGGCTTATTGCTTCAGCAGTGGGAACTAGCAGATCTTAGACACATGGGGCAAGGCTGTCTTCCACCAAACCTTAGCAGCACCTTGATGACTCTTCTTCCAAGAAAATATGCTTTACAATTTGAGCAAATAAGAGATGTGTCGCAGTCTGCTTACACACAGTTGCAGGAGATGCGCAAACAAATTAAGGAAAATGCTGAAGTTGTTACAACAACACCTCAGGCTTGCGAATTTTGTCCAACTCGCATGCCTCAGTTAGCATCATGTGGTCGGATCCAAAATATACAACGGATGCAGTACTGGCCAGTAAGGTCGCTTGATGAGGAGCAGCTTCTTCCAGGATGTAAGGTTCTTGTTGTTGACCCAGTTGAATGCCGAAGAATTCTTCAACTTGAGCAGCATAATTTGGAAACTCTTGGTGGAGAGGTTGATTCTCTACTCATTTCTAATGCTAGTGAGAATGTTCTGGCAAGATTATTGAATTTTCCACTGAATCCAGACCCATAGGGAGCACAGACTGATGTCAGCATGAGACCACAAAAACACTTCAACGAGAATCTATTTTATCCAGAGACGATTTTGTACAGCCACCTGTTCAGCAAAATTTTACTGGAACTCCATGGACGAAAAAAGTTGTGGCTCCAACTCAAAGCTTGGTACACAAGCTATCCCCATCTGAGAACAGCACAAAGTAGGCATCGACAATAAATTCTTACAGAAGTATACAAGAAGATTTAATGTGCGAAGATGGTTTGATGTTAGATGCACAGTTTAATGCCCGCCTATCTGTCCTGGAACTTGAATATCGGGAGGAACTGGAGAACTCACTAAATAGCCTTAATATTGATGCAACTGAAAAAAATTTCTCAATGATCTCCAAACAGAGTGGTGTGAAGAGGAGTGTGAATTTATGCATTATCAGCAGGTTACTACACACGTAGAAATAACACCCTACTCTTCACAGAAAGTTTGAAAGCACGTCTCAACTTATCACATGTTTTAAAAGATGAAGATAATGAAATCTTATTGCAGATGTCACTGGAAGCACTGGAGAAGCCAAAAATGCACAATACACTTTCAGTTAGTTCTAGGCTAACAAGCGTTCAAGACAGTCAACTGGACGGCGAATGAAATCCGTGTCAGGTGGGAAGTGTACTAGTGCGGTTCCAACATGTAATGTGAAGTCTGACGCTCACAACAGTACTACTCAGAACAACCTTGTATAGTGCAGCGCACGAGTTCCATCACAGTGCGCACGCGTAAAAATATAACCCCACTATTCATCCGTATTACGTGTTCGTAGTCCAAAATCCAGAGTCACCACAACAAGACTAAATATCCGAGACCATAGCCAGGGTACGTATAGAGGTACTTGTTTAACTTGATATAGCTACAGGTACTAATTAAATACAAACTTAAATTCATTCCTTTGACGGTACAATATAATTACAGGTCTCGACAACTCAACATCAGAAGTGGTTCACAACAGATGTTTGGACACAGAATTATACGTTTTATACTTTTATATATTTTATCCTATGCACATATTGTTTTATGATTTTAAATCTACATACAGTATGTAATAAAGAATACAAACTGCAGCATATGTAAAATTTACCATTCTGTGACTTACCACAAGCTGCTTATTTTCTACAATAATTGACTCCCTGATGATGAGTAGATAACTCAGTCGAAACATGTTGGAGGTTGTGTAAACAAAGTGCAGTAGTTAGTGATAAATAAAAACACATGTAAAACAACTGCACGGAAGCATCTATAATATTAAATACATATATAAAATCTGACCGTGTTCATCCGAGTATAATCCAGAATTTTCAAATAATTTATCATACTTCTCAATAAGGGCTCATTGCAATGTGACGTAATTATAAAGGGACTCAACAAAACTTTTTGTCTTCTCGTCCATGACGAGTGAAAAATAAGGCCCGTTAAGTAGCGTCCCTCTAGAGGGAATCTAGAAAACGCGTAGGATCTACGTAAGAAATTCCATGGAGAAGAGTCAGGTATCAAGGGGATGAAATAATGACAGTAGAAGGTATGTTAGGGCCATGTGATGTAACTGGATTCGCTTTCAGTGGTCGGTTTTGGTATTAGCAACATTAAAACTTCAGATTCTGTTACTGACGAACTATTAATTATGATATTTCATATTTTTATGCTGGTCTACGAAGTGTTTTATAATTTACAATTATCTTATGTGCTAATATTGATGAGTGTTTTAAAATGTGGTGTAATACAGAGGGAATTTGTTGTCGCCAAGTACTCTCCATAGAGCGGACGACATAATTGCTACACAGTGATCGATAAAGCCACAGGATCTGCAGTGCTTAGTCGGGCGATATATACGCTGTGTATTTATAACATTTTAGCGTAACTAATTGTGTTCGCTTTCATTTGACGTTCTTCCTTCGTAACGCAGGCTATATCACTATCAATGAGAAACACTAACGTGTTTAAAAGTGTCGATCTTAATACGGATTGGAACAGCCAATTATTTCTTGCCAATAACGATCATAATTCTGCTTCATTCGGTATTTATTTAAATTACCAATTATACACACAATCTCTTATTTCATGACATATTGCATGAAGGCACGATACAAGAGCCGACTAAGCCCGTGTCTCTGTTACCAACAGAAGCCTGCATTAACTCGAAAAAGACTCAGTCACACTCGGTCGATGGCGTATATGAATCCCCCTGCTTTTATAAATTATTCATCGCTTTTCCGGGGCAGAGACTCGAGCGCTGTGTGGTGGGTTCATTAACTAAATAGCTAATTACTGCCGCCCCATCTCACTGACGACCAACGCCGGCGAATTATTGCCAGTCGGGTGCTGTTGCTCCCTGTTCATTGTTGATTAATTGTTGCAAAGTATTTTACCCTCAAGCAATTGTTACCCTACAGCTCTCACTTATTTGCGATTGCTGGACTGTCGACTCTTTTAGACTGACCGACTTAACTAACTTGCTCACTAAACAGAATGACCGAACGCCGTGACTACCTGTGAATGGATGTCCTCAATGTTTTTCCAGATCGGGCATCTTGGAATACTCTTGGTTCAATTAACCCTTTAAAGACGAAGCGTATCTGTTTTATATAAGGACTCAGTGCGTACCGCGCTGTAAACACTCTACACTTCGGTTATAAAAACCAATCGCTTAATGTTTTATAAGGCAAAAGTTGCTGTTTGTTCTGAGAGCCGCACAAAACACATAAACGCAATGTGGGCACCACGTAGAATTTTTTAATTTTAAACCTGGTGATACGTAAAGTTACCTCTAGGCTTTCAAAGGCTAATACAGGATATTCCTACGTGTGTGTACGTGAACTAGTAGATGTCAGTAAAGCAGCCTGTCAGTTATGTCTTCTAGTTTACATTAAAACACAACTGTGATGCTCCATATTAAATTAATACTCCCTCATCAAGCCTCTATCCATCAATATAAAAATATACAGGTGAAAATTTGTAACAGCACAGCCAAAATCAATCTTAAAGAACAACGTCTTCAAAGAAATAGCCGTGTCCACGATTTTTTATATCTCCTAGTTTACTCTTGTTGCACCATTCGCCATTGACTTCTGTATTTAAATACGCTGTTTCAACCGCATTCTGCTGAAAGATGTATGAGAAAGTTGCCATAAATTCTCGTTTAAGGATAGTTTAAAACGAAGCGACCGCAGCCCGTTTACAAACGCTGAGAGGAAAAAACACAAAAAACTTCAAGGAATTCTCCGCCAGAGGAAAACTAAAGCACGCTGCCTTCCAAATACTAAGCAGAAGAATTTCCTACGAATTTCCGAGTTCAGAACAGAAGATGGAAATTAGCAACAGTAAACTAAAAATGTGATAAATCCAGCGGAATTCCTATCCAGTCTTGAAATTCATACCCTTCACAGGTCTAAAAATTTGTAAATATTTGCCTCCACGCCCCTTTACGTCTGTACTGAATGCCAGTTAACCGCGTTGATATTTGAACTGTGTTTTTGGCGGTGCAACTGGGCTCCTGATTCCGTGTATCCCCTAACGTTATCCCCCTACGTGCAGATGTAACGACCTCCCCTCCTCCTCAACAACGCAGATGTGATATACACTGGTATCTGCTAATGAGGAGCGGGGGAAGGTTCAAATTATCTTCGCTCCAAGTTATATCTCCCTAACACAAGCATCGAGAGGAAAGGGGTAACTTGTTTTATTACTGACGCGTTCTTATGAGATTCAGGGAAGAGGTAAAACTTTTAAAATAAAAGGCACACACAGGTGTATGGGCAGGTGACTACACAGACAGCGCCTGACGAAATAATGAAAGACGCCAAACAAATTTTCGCCTACTTTTCATACCCCTGTTAAACTCTTTCTTTCTTTCTTTCTTTCCTTCTTTCTCTCTTTCTTTCTTTCTGTCTTTCTTTCTTTCTTTCTTTCTTTCTTTCTTTCTTTCTTTCTCAGTCTGACCTCTTGTACCTGCTCATTGTAGGTGTAGACGGTTATTGTTGCACCTGATCACACTCAGTGACACACATGTACTCGGTAGAATTCCTCTGGACGAGTGATTGGCCAGTCGCACAGATCTCTACCTGACAACACACACCATTCACAAGACACACACACATTCATGCCCCCCGTGGGATTCGAACCCGAAATCCCAGCAAGCAAGCGGCCGCAGACCCACACCTTAGCACAACCAGCGGCAGCGGCTCCTTCAACTCAATGTAATCTAGAACTGATTAATTCTTCAGTTAATTAATGTCACGTCATTAGTCGCTAAGTTTATTACATACAACCTATGTACACAATGAAAACGAAATTACTGCAGGCACGTTTCTGTTCTTTACATGAAGTAAGCATCCAAGCATTTTGTGAGGTAAATAAAAAATAAGGAAAACATTCAGATCCCTAGATCGAGGATCGAACCCGAGACCACCGAAACACGCCACACGTTTCTAACCAAGCTTTGACAGCTCATGGCTTAAGATAAGAACCAAGACTGCCAAGGGCGCGGTATCTTTGTTTTAAGAAGAGGCATCCACACCGGCTACCGGAATACGTACGTATTCGGGATTATATGGCCTTACGGGATGTGACGCCCTGTAATCTGGTACAGCAAGACCAACAACACTTCGAAGGCAACATCTGCAGGGCCGAATAGACATCTAAATTTTTCATTCAACAAACAAACCACACGTCGTCACATGCCAGGTCACCGTAATCTTCATGTTCTCCACACAAGAACCTCAAATCTTGTATGCTAATTTCAACAATGTACAAACCTTAACAAAAACAAGACAATTGCACTTGTACATAACGATACACCTGCTGGCCCACCGTGTACAGGTGTCCTGGAACTGTACTGCGAGTTGATAATTCCTATCTCTCTCCCAGGGGCGCACATGATACCTACTTTCAACTTCTTTCTTGAGGCATTTGCTCTTCTAGGATGTTACGCGGCGGAGATTAGTAGTTGGTTACCGACGATGCGGGACATGTCAACCCCCCACCTGCAAGGGTCAAGCAATCCGCATTCCAAGAATCACTGACCCTTGAAAAATAGGACAGGTTGTCACGAAACGTCCGTAACCAACAACCATCCAACGCCACTTAGGAACGAAGGCCTCAATTACGCCGCAACGGAAGCTTGAAAAACAGCTTAATTAAGCAGCATGCCATAAAGGCATATGGAGGAGTGGAGGTATATCTCCACGTATTATTAACCTCCGCGTCGATCCCAGTGCCAGCGCGGTCTGAGGCGTAGGTCTGCGGCCGAGCGCTTGCTGGGATCGTGGGTTCGAATCCCATCGGGGGCATGGATATTTGTCTTGTACAGTGTTTGTATTGTCAGGTAGAGGTCTCTGCGACGGGCCGATCCCTCATCCAGAGGAGTCCTACCGCCTGTGGCGTGTGCTTGAGTGTGATCAAATGAAAAATCACAAAAACCCTCGACACCTACTGTGAGCATGTAGGTAGAAGAGGGAAGAACTAAGAAAGAAAGGTTATTAACCTCCGCACTAGATAGAGGTAAGTGGTCAACCTTACTACCCAGTCGCTTTACCACCGGGGAAAGAGGCCGTGGTTTTCGCTGAACAGTAGGTTGGGTGGACACCAGAACCTTTCTGCACTAATTGCACACGATACAAAACTCTTGTCCCTGTCGGCAGTCGAATCACAATCCCTCAGTCTTGCAGTCCACAGCGTAGTCACTATACCGACTGAGCTATCGTGGCTGTTGGTGTCACGTTCACGCAACGAAACTGCGAGGTTTGAAATTCTCACGGCATTCTTTCGTCCCGAAACTGGAGACAGTACACTCCTTCGAAATGACGACACATATTTCTACAGGACTACATGGCGTTGCTACGAGCTGGAAGGTCCGGGGATCGAATCCCTGTAGGGGAAACATTTTCCGCATTGTCCAGATCGGCCCTGGAGTCCACCCAACCTCTTGTATAGTGGGCAAAGGGTCTCTTTCCCATGGGTAAAGCGGCCAGGGCGTGGCGCTGACCACCCACCTTGCTTCTAGCGCCCAGGATAATAAATTGTAGAGCTCTACCTCTACTACCCCCCTGGGCCTGTTTCAGGGTGAGCCACACGGCGTTACAATCCCAGATTACGGAATTCTTAATGTTCAGGTAGTCGAAAACTGTGTTTTCTGTGGACGGAACTGTGCTTTGTCTTTGCCACTGTGTTCGGTTTTGGTGTGACACAAAAGGATATTTAACTTTATCGGGCATAACATGGGACAAGCCACTCATTGTACACCCCTGAATTCTCCGGCTAAGCAGAACAGATAATATATGAGACTACACGGACGGCAGCTACGGTGTAAAAGTTGACAAGGTTTAAAGAGCCTGCGACGACGAGATACCTAGCCCAACTGGGTTTTAATTACTTACTGCACCCCATCCCCCACCCCCACCCCGCCACGCCCCCAGGAAGCTGCAGAATGCTGAGGATCTTATATATTGGAGCATTAGCGAACTGGAGAACTGAAATTGCAATGCCGAATGCTAGTCTGCGAGCCTATCGCATCAGCCTACACCCCCCCCCCCCCCGTTCGACAGAACCACGGCCCACAATTCAGAAAACAAAACTGCTTAGAATAATACTAAAGCCCGTCTTCAGAAGCTAACAGCAGCTCAACTACTCGAGAATCTACCCGTCTTTTATGCAACCAAAGAGTTCATCACCGTGTTCACAACAGCCTTGAACCAACTACATTCAATCCCCACATTCCCACTATATTTCCCATGGTAAAGACGTAAAGTTGTCCCTGCCCCTACCACGAAGGCGTATAGGAGGAGTAAACGCATAGCTCCAGTCATTAACCTCAGCACTACGTGGAGGTTAGTGGTCAACTTCATGCCCCCTACCACTTTACCCCATTAAAGGACCCGGTACCCTTTGTACAGGACGATGGGTGAGACCCAGGGCCCGTCTGGCCTTTTGGAGCGGACAGTCATTTTCCTCTGCTGGGATTCGAACTCCTGACCTCCAGCTCGTAGTCTAGTCACTCTACTAACTACGCCATCCCGGCTATCTTAATTCCCATGATTTGTTTTAATTTTTTCCTCTTATAAACCCTAAGATATCCAAGTAATGTCAATTTTCCGGGTTCAGTTCGAATATTGTGTATGAATTTCTTATTTCTTTCATGCATGGTACGCCATTTCCCTTGCATACTTTAAAAGATGTGAAGAACTCTGACACAAATTAAAAAGGTGGCACATGACGGTGGGGAAGGAGGTACGCAAATAATATAAAATGTTGGATGGAAAAAAACAAGAGGAAATTAACTGGAAAACTATGCGTAAGAAATAAAGCTTTCCGTGGCGGCACGGCTCCATTGGAATGCGTACAGCGGGCGCCAGGCAGCAATCTGCCTGCTAATTAATACCGGACAGACAAGGCGAGAGAAGCTACGGTAACATTCCACAGTGGCACTGTGTTCATTCCAACCTTCCATTTGAGTATCTCTTGGAATTTAATATTCGTCAGCTACAGCAGTTACAATTGCCTCTCCCGTTACATTAACATGCTATTTTAATTGCAGAATTCTACCTTACGTACCTTCCACTGTTTACATGAGGGGATTCCTGTTTATCTTGTTTGGCTAAAACGAGGGGTGTTCAAGAAAATCTACTCATATTTGTTCACATTATTGGACGTAACTTTACTTATTTATGGGTTATTTTTTAGCGTATGTGTTTACCGTGTGATTTACTTGCACGTTTACGTATCTCGTTTACTTGTTTCCTAAGTGTTATATACGAAGTACAAATTGTATCTACGGGTGTCCCTGAAAACATCACGTCATTCTGAAAGTCAAGAAAATTCTTCATAAATTCTGCACAATACGTCACGTAGTACACCATTTGCAGCCCTGTAATTTGGTTATTTGGTTAGTGTACTGTCATCTACTTATGCAAATATTCTATATTTAGGCACATTTTCTTTTTGACTTCAATTCTACACTGGCCTGCAAAGAGACGACGACTGATCTGTAGACTCGCCGCGACAGAGCGACAACTTCTCCGACATCTCTGTAGTGCGGGTACACATACACAGCAACCAGCAGGATTACGCTTTGTTTCCGTTTCTTATCATAATTTCCCTTCGGTGCGATAAATATAGCCCTGGGAAATCGCCCACGGTATTCACTGAACAAAAGGGTGGTTGGGTCCAAAAGGTGGACGGGACGCTCTAGATGTTATTTGTTTGAAATTACAATAAAAATTGATTACAAACTGCATACTTTTTTTTTAAATCAGCTCGCAGACAACTGCTTTAAGCGCCTCTCTCTCTCTCTCTCTCTCTCTCTCTCTCTCTCTCTCTGAGGATCTGAAGGCGTAAGTTCATGTGAGAATATATCATTTTGGTTACAGGAAAATAAAATACTACCTTATAAGTGTTTACCGAAAGGTAAATCATTATTGGCTGCCATTGTACGTATATATTCATTAAGAAGCGCAAGCTTTATATGCAAGACTTCGCAACATTCTAAATATCAGAATTCTGGGCCTGCATTTTTTGAACAGAATGATCCAGTAGAAGTCCGCCAAACTCCGTATGTATATGAAACAAGTGTTTTTGAAAAATAAAGTAGTCCTGTTCACATGAACCCAATTCGGAAAGCCTCTGGAGTCACGAAGCTGGATTGTCACATTAAATGCATAGGACAACTAGGGGCCTTTAGTAAGAAATTTTACAGAACTTTCAGTCGCAAAGTAAAATGTTAATTAATAAAGAAATGTGTTGCAGGAAATATTTTAAGCATTCGCCTAAGGCACCAATATACATTTCCGTATACGGTTAGCAACAGTTTAAATAATACGCCACATACAACATTTTTCGTGAAATAATCTGGTTCGTTTGACGCGATTTCAACACTGAAAATCACTTGAAGAAAGATTGCGTCCTTAGCAACACACAGCAGCTGTGAGACGTTACGTCATCATCTCGTTCAATAACAGCCCTTCAGACTGCGTGCGGCCTCGGGATACAGAAACGGTGAACTGAAACCTGGATATCAATATGCATGCACGGCACCGAGAGATCAAACACTGTTTTAAATTTAGATGGAGACAGGAGAAGAATGTCTCATCCTTCCATACGCTTTAGTACCATAATTGATGAGAAGTGTCAGGAGATCAAATTTTAACCGCGTTTTATAAAAGGAATAAGAAGTTCAGAGCACAGCACATGAAGCCTACTTTCTTACTGTGTACATTTATATTCCTACACATTATTAATATTTTATCTAAATTAAGTTTCTTTTACATATCCTAAATTCCAAGTTTCTTATTGCGTACATTTATATTCCTACACGTTATTAACATTTTATCTAAATTAATTTTCTTTTACATATCCTAAGTTCCAAGTTTCTTACTGCTTACATTTATATTCCTACACGTTATTAATATTTTATCTAAATTAAGTTTCTTTTACATATCCTAAGTTCCAAGTTCACCACGGTCTCCATTTGCAGGCGCGCTCGCAAAATTGCGAAAAGCGACTATTAGTATCGTCATGTATATCTGTCCGTCTGACCTCATGAAATAACTCCACTCCCAACGGACGGATTTTCATGAAGTTTAACATTTAGGAATTTTTAGAAAACCTGTCGAGAAAATTCAAGTTTCATTAAAATCTCACGAGAATAACGGGTACTCTACATGAAGAACTATGCACTTGCGTAATAATACCTTGCTCACTTCTTCTTACAATGACGGATGTTTCAGACAAAAGTTCTACAGAAAATCAATACATACACTGTATATTTAATCATCTTTTCCGAAAATCGTGCCGTTTGTGAGATAATGTGGAAAAATGCGGTACAGCCAGACAGGCCACAGATGACAATCTAATACGGCGCACGCGTGTTGCATCCTGGATACATAAGACTACAGACAAACACTCAGAATATCTACCACTTATTGCTTTTGCAAGGCAACAATGATCACGCGAAAGCACGTTAATGTTAGGTTTACAGGTAAATTGCCTGTCTTATTATAATACCTAAATTACAAATAATAGGGGTATATCACACATACTACATGTTTACATTCTTTCTGTCTAGTTTCACTGGTTCACCATTCATCACCATCAAACAGCAAGACAACGACTTTAAACTTTTTAAAGTGCCATTTAACGGCGCTGTCAGCTGCTGAGACTGTATAACTTCGGTGACGAATGAATGAACACGGACCACTGGTGAAGTGATAGTGACTACGGGAAAGCCGAAGTACTCGGAGGAAAATCTGTCCCAGTGCCATTATGTCCACCACAAATCCCACATGGACTGAACGCGGACCTCCGCTGTGAAAGGCTAGCCATGGCTAGTCCCTTCATCTTGTTATTTTGCAACCTGCAAAGAAATCTGAATCAAAGTTTCCAATTCTTCGAAGAACTTTTACCATTCAACTTTCTAGGAAACTGAATTCATTGTTCTTGTCCGTAGTTTCCGCTGCCAGTGAATCCGTGAAAAAGTCCGCCAGACGTCTGCCACTGCCTATTCTTAAGCATCAAGCGCAGAAAGACGACAAAAGCGCAGCCATGCTTCTAGCCCAAGTGTTAACCAAATGTACACTATCTATTCTGTTTCTAATTTTGGTTTGTCTGCTCTCTTCCCTCTAATTATTTTTCCCATCCCACACCAGTTCAATTGCATTTGGTTGATGAGTTTCATCATTTCCTGCATGTTCTATGGGAATCCCCTCACCCTGCAGCCACTGTTCCTCAAACAGCACCTGATCGCACTGGTGCAGGCGCCACGTGGTGGGGGAAATAGTGTTTCCCACTACAAGCGCGAATTAACCGCGTGAAATAATTGCAATATGGGGAAGGGAGCCGAATTGAGAATAAATCATCCACGAATTCGATTAGTGTAGTTCCAGTTGCTGCCGCAGGGCGGCACAACAGACAAGGGAAGCTTCAATAATTTTTGTTCCTCTGATCTGCGGAGGGAATATGTGGGAAAATTTGGGTATTCCACAATAAAAGTTCCAGTTATCAATACTTTGTTGGTTTGAGAATAACGGTGAACGAGTTTCAGGAAATGTTTGTGTCTCAGTGGCGGCCAGGACAGAATGTCAAACGTGTTTGTTTATTTAGAAAATGTAAGTATAATTTTCAATTTTTTAATGGAGCAAGACTTTCAATATACAAAGAGGAAATGCGTTTGCGTGATAGGAAAAATGTTTTAGGTTTTGAGATTGATTTTAAGGTACTCAACAAAACTGTACAGCCGTAAGAATTTGTGGCAGCAAAATTTACATTAGTTTAAAATTTTTTCACACAAATCTTAAATGAACCCAATATTTCTTGTATTCATTTATTCATGTTATTTCAATGCTTAATTCGTTTCTGGTTCATCTGCTATCACCTAACTACCTACAGTAACTATTTAAGGCACGAAGGGTGTAGTATAATGTCCGCAACTCCTTGCCTGCCTATACAGTTCTGTACCACACGCCTTGATGCCCGTGGCATTAACCAAACGGACTGAGAAATCGCCCCTATCTTCGCACATTGCGCTAGTGCGTAGTTTCCTCTAAAAATGGTGGTGGACACGGATCTGGGCAACAGACGGAAAGTAGCGAGATAAACTGCGCCCGTGTACATGCAGCACTATAACTCAAAGAGAGGCAGGAGTCTGCCTGGAAGGTGCAGCGGTCTGGCCAGCAAGGCTTTTGGGTGGAGTCTTAGTGCGCGTATTCCTTTCGTTTGTTCCCGTCTTTCGGTTTCGTTCCTTCTTTACCTTCAAGATTTCTGCAATTCGTCTCTCCTCTCTTCCTTGCTTCCTTCTCTCTTTATTTTTCGGCGTCCCCATCTTACACCATTTTATTTATTTACACTTTCGATCTTATCTTCCATTGATACTTCAAACGTCATTTCTTTCTTCTTTCTTTCCTTTCCCTTCCAAGTTGCTTATTATCTTACTTCATTCCTTAAAATTTAAACTTTATTTATTTATTTATTTATTTATTTATTCCATCGATCCTGTCTGTTCGGATTCATCATTTTATTTCTTCTTCCTATGCTGTTATCTTCTGTCTCTTGTTTGCCTTTTTCTTCGCCTTTTTACTCTGCTAATATAAATAAATTATGGTAACACTACAGTTCTCGCAAGATAAACAAAATGGTTTGTGTTGTGAATGTCTATAAGTGGCGCAATATTGAGTTATTTCGTGATTTCCCTCAACCTTCGAGGCATACTCCGAAACGGTACCCAAAATCAAGCCACAATCGCCTTCCTCCGCATCTTTACGAAGTCACTAGTCATTAATCACTCTACCGGTGAACGCTTAAACAGAAATCTCCTGACAATGTCATTAAATAAACCACACATGAACAAATCATGAAGTCTTCGCAAGCCAGAGTAAAGTCAACATCAATCCGTGTAGACAAGAGCCGGTGTGGAGCATCTGGCTCAACTAATACCACTCCACAGCCTCCTCCATGGCAGTGCCTGGACTTGGCACATCCCTGATTTATGCACATGGCAACAGCTGGGATTGGGCGACGTACGAGCAAGGATGGGCGCTGATAACAACGGCAAGACGTAGCAGCAGATTAGAAATTGGCGAGACGGCGTTCCGGGGGTTGGACCTCACAGTGGTAGCAGTGCAAGACACCAGCAAAGAACGACAGAAAGTCAAGGAAAAATAAGAGCGAACGAGAGAAACAAAGACTAATATGAGGGAAGGAAGCCCTGGTCCGCAAATTAACATTTCTCTCTGCCAAATTTACCGTATCCGTTGGAGCGTCAACGGGAGGCAAGGTGTGATATAATGCTACATTGAAAGATCCTGTTATTTTTCTACGACTGAATGGTATTAAACGGTTAACAAATCCAAATATTTTTCCATTAATCGGTCTAGATTTTTCACCCGCCCCTGACGGGAAAAAGACTGGATTTGTTAATCGCTGGTTATATATTATATTATACATACTGGTATATATAGAGGAGACGAGAAAAACACATAAACTAAACAGTCCACTTCCAGATTTGGAAGACACTTTCACAAACGCGAGCGCAAGGCGTCGTACATTTGCGCGCGCGCGTGCGTGCGTGTGTGTGTGTTTATACACACAAATGTATCCTCTCTCCCGTCTCCCACCGTGAGTGGTTATATATGTGCGGATTCACTGTGCAACAAAGTTGACGAAGCTCAAGATGTGACATGGCAGTACATATGATGCCATACACGTGGTATGATTCACAGAGTTCCTTCTAATTAACTGCGTCATATAGAACTCACGCACTCGGTTATAATATTCCTGAACAGAATAGTGTGGTACACTTGGGCCCATCTTTCTTCTTCACCGCATATTACAGGCAGTTGGGGCCAACATTATCCGTATTTTAAGTAAAGCGAGAGACAGAGACGATAAATATTTGCACATTTTAATCTGCACACACCACTCCACGGCGCGAGGGATGAGTGACACCTCTTGCTGCTATCAGGCGGGCCCGCCCTCAACCAACATAAACGTACTCAATCACGTCCACACTTATCTTCACCCTGCCTTACTTCCGTGCCTTCAGGCTTACGTAGAATCTAAGATCTGCGCTCTTCTGGGATATTACGCAGCCTTGAGTGGTAATCCTTCATCGACGTTTCGGCACAACGTATCGATTCCATCTTCAAGGGTCAAGAAGTCTTCTTGGACTTCTTGACCGTTGAAGATGGGGTCCGATTGGATTGTTCCGAAATTTCGGTACAAGCCAAGAAGTGTTCTTGGACTTCTTGGCCGTTGAAGATGTGGCCCGATTGGTTGTTCCGAAACGTCGGGACAAGCCAAGAAGTGTTCCTGGACTTCTTGACCGTTGAAGATGGGGTCCGATTGGGTTGTTCCGAAACGTCGGTACGAGCCAAGAAGTGTTCTTGAACTTCTTGAACGTTGAAGATGGGGTCCGATTGGGTTGTTCCGAAATTTCGGTACAAGCCAAGAAGTGTTCTTGGACTTCTTGGCTGTTGAAGATGGGGCCCGATTGGTTGTTCTGAAACGTCGGTACAAGCCAAGAAGTGTTCTTCGACTTCTTAACCGTTTAAGATAGGACCCGACAAGTTGTCCCGAAACGTCGGCACAGAATCACCCCTCAACGCCGCGTAATATCCCAGAAGGGGGCAGATCTAGTCAACATCGCGGCGGAAGCCTGAAATTAGGCAGAATATTTTTCTTCCCTTTTTCCTTGCTTTATTTCTTATTTACTGTATTACCTTCCAAATCCTACTTTTTTATTCTCTTCTCTCCTCGTTGCTTACTTTTTTCTTCCTTCTTCCTTATTCCATTTATTGTTTTCTTGTTCCTTATTTTCATACTCTCTTCCTTTCTGATTTCTCCTTTTCTTACTTTCCTCCTTCCTCAATATTCATTTTATTTCTTATTTAATCATCATAGCTCATTTATTTTTCTCTTTGCTTCCTCACTACTTGCTTTCTTACGCACTTTGTTACTTATCCCTGCTCAGAATTCACGAATTAGACAATTAAAACTTTTAAAAATTTGAAATTAATTTCGCAAATGTAAACGTTACACTTCAGTATAACTCCTTACACACAGAGAATTAGCCTTTCTACAAGTCTTCAACTGCACGGACAACACATTCGCGTCCCAACAGATTCAACACCCCGTACCTCATACAGACTTCTTCAATTGGATTGAGTTCTATGTAAATCCGTCTTACTTTACAGATTTCACGCACTTAGACAGATCTTAGAAATATACGTTAAGAGAGTGTGACTTAGATTGTAATGCATTAAGAGTGGATGTGACGATGGACCTTAGTATCAGGCATTGTGGTGTTACTTCACTTAATAATAGTTTATTTAACGATGCTGTCTCTTGCTTAGAATAAACAGCGTCGAATTGTAGGACAACAAACTGGAAGGAGTACGGAAGGAAATGATCATGGCGTAATATGATGTACCAGCGTTAGCCTGGAGGGACTGAGGAAAACAAGAAAAACTCAGTCATGGTAGCTGGCTTCTGAATTGAGATTTAAACCGGTAATCTCATGGAAACGAAGCACGGGTGCCTAACCATTCGACTGTGATTGGCCGTGTGTCGAAAGTTATTCGGCCAGTCGGTGCATCCCTCAGTTGCCTGGTAAGCAAGTCATCTAGCCACTGCCTATTGTGTGTCTAACCCGAGCACATTGCCTAATATTCGTCTCACAGAGGATCGAGACGGAAGGATGTAAAGGACAGTACGTGCTTATTTTAAGGTTGTTCATTTCGTGCATTGCTCTGTTGAATTATAGTCAGTTTATTAAACCAACTAAATGCACACAACTATTCACATATAAATATTACACATATGCCTTCGACATGTTTCGGCGTTCAAACACCATCGCCTGCTCCCTGAATATTTGTGTGCATTCTGTTGGTTTAATAAGTTGACTATAATTCGACAGTACTAGACTTTTATGGCGTCCTAGCCTCAAAGTCAGATTCACCTTCACGTCATATATAAAGCCACAAACGAGGTTCCGACGACCGAGTCATGACGGTATAATCAATCAGTTGTGAATGTCACTACCAAAATTTATTGTACAGCAGTGTAAATTGTGTTTTGCGCGCTCACTGAAGGTACGTAAATGAACTCACACTGGAAAGGCCACATTTGCCCATCGTTTATGCCAGTCAGTGCAACATAATCACCCCCGTACAGCCAGCTACTGAAAATTCTACATTAACCCTTTAAAGACGAAACGTGTCTGTTTTATATAAGGACTCGGTGCGTGCCGCGCCGTAAACACTCTCCACTTCGGTTATAAAAAGCAGTCTCTTAATGTTTTATAAGGCAAAAATTGCTGTTTGTTCTGAGATCCGTACAAAACACATAAACGCAATGTGGGCACCACGTAGAATTTTTAATGTTAAACCTGGTGGTATGTAAAGTTACCGATAGCCATTAAAAGGTTAAACACATGACGACGTACACTGCTATTCAGATAACTTGATACCTGAGCTCCCTAACACTGCACACAGCTGTAGTCGGCTCTGTCTGGCCGCTGCTTTGCTCTTATCGGCACGGCCAGGCAATGTTACACCCGTTCCAGAAACATATACGCTGTTCGGAGCGCGATTACATTGTCTATTTTCATCGCAATGCTCCATTACCCTGCTAACAATGTCTCTTTTTGCTATGAATTACTCTGTTAGAAATGTCTGACACTCCAGTTTGTTCCATTATTTAAACGAAACAGCAGAGTCATGCGAGTTATCCGAAAATGATTTTGAAGCGGAGAGAAAAATGATGGCGCTGCGTGCGCTGTGCTTCCCCCTGGACCAGCTTGCCTCTTCACCCCCCCCCCCCTTCTCCCCGCTACCAGAGATCAAGTTATCTGATGAGGACAATAACATGCTCAAAACACGCTCCAATTGCGAAACAACAGTAATATAGTTTGGGACCTCGGTTGTGGTTTCATCTTTGACTCGGCTTCTGCTGTGAGTTTAACAAAAATGAGTTGCCATTTTGCATTTAACCTCTAGCCATCCCACTGTAGAGTGTGACACACACAGACACACAAATGTAATAGCAATATAATTCTGCTACAAGAAGCAGTGTCACTGGTTGGATGTGCCCTACAGCTGGGTGCTTTGTGCCGCACAATACAAATACACAATTTACAAATGATTCTGTCTTCGCTTTGACTCTACTACACCGCGGGGTTTATTTCCTACGTACTGGTTCTATTCGACTCTCCTTCGTCCGCTTCATGAAACAGCTGAGTTCCGCAGTCCCTACACGCTGTACGCCAAACGGCGTGCCAGTGTTCGTATCTAAACACGTTGCCGAGCACTTCATAACCAGTCCAAGGACAACCTACACAGCATGTAGACGCATCATCTCAGACAAATGTAATTAATTAATTAATTAATTAATTAATTAATTACATTTTAATTTTGATTTTTAATGTGTTAGATAAGAAAACGCCGATCCCAGTGGCCGCGCGGTCTAAGGCGTGTTTCTGCGGCCGAGCGCTTTCTGAGATTGCGGGCTCGAATTCCGCCGGGGGCATGGATGTTTGCCTTTTGTACAGTGTTTGTGTTGTCAGGTAGAGGTCTCTGCGAAAGATCGATCCCTCGTCCAGGGGAGTCATACCGACTGTGGTGTGTATTTGAGCGTGATCAAGTGAAAATAAAAACCCCCTACACCTGCTATGAACAAGTACGTAGAAGAGGGAATGACTGCGAAAGGAAACATAAGAAAGCATAATTCGAGTCGTTAGGTATGTGTTATAGGCACTACTAAACATGCAACAAAATGGTGTTCACTTGTAATCTAGTCTAAACGAACTCCCTGTCGGAACCGTGCAGCAGAAAATGTGTAAGCCCACTTATATAATTAAATATGTAACGAATCCACATCGAAATACTCAGCCTCGAGATGGCGCTGCGACGGCTTTGGTACAGCAAAGGCAGTACGATCTGTAAACAGTATTTGTAACAGTTGCGGCAGAACCTCTGTCCACACACACACACACACACACACACACACACACACACACACACACACTGCTCCTGTTTATCGTTATAAGAATGTTGATACTTTTAATTGTATTTTACGTACTTACATAATGTATATTTCTTCCTCAGTATGTTTTAAAGACCAACTGTGAACCTGAAGATGATCTGAGATAGGCCGAAACATGTAGTTCTATACAATAAATAGAACTGAGCTGTGTTTGGACAGATAATGAATTAACTTGTATCCTACAATTCGTTTCCCGTCTTACAAAAATCAGAAGTTTCCCGTACCAAGATGAAAAAGGTAACGCTGCATAACAAAACTAGTCACGGTCTATTCCGAATGGTAAGACATACATAATAAAAACAAACCGCAGAGTTCCTGAAAGTTCCAAATGTGGAACGTGAATTCGCCACTGTGCTTTAAATCCTTACCAACGGCATCTTTCTTTTACATTCTCAACACCCAAGCTGTTTTGGTTTATTTAACGGTGTTGTTGGCCCCTCACCCTATGGGAGTGGGGGATCTCAACACTTTGGGGCTCGTAGAACACCTGCGATATTCACCCTTTTTTTTTCTCCTTCGCGGCATAGCAAAATTGTAACAGATAACAAATGCACAGCAACAGGGCACGTATTTTGAAATGATATAGTTATATATAGTCATTGCATAGGACACAAATATATTGCAAAGCAGAAATATAACAAAGTTTTGGTACGACATCAATTTCAGAAGGTGGCATAAGCTGCCACAATAGTGTCCACTCAGCATATCACAAGTTCATAAAACTTAAACCCATTCCAACTTACGCGCGTGCGTAAGAAACAGCTTTTTTATTTATTAATTTTAAAAAATTTAATTTTATGTAATATATTTACGCTCAAAGCATTGCGGCACACCGGTTGAGAACTACCTATACAGAGTGTCCAGTGAGTAATGAAATGAAGGATGTGGAAGGAAGCACTTGTGGTACAGTTAAAGGTAACATCCCGGCATTTGCCCGTAGCGACTGAGGAAAAGGAAAGAAACTTCTATCAGAATGGCAGGCCTCTGGGTTAGATTTAAAACACAGGCAGAACACCGAAGTTTACTGCACGTGTCTTAAACTCCTGTACAAATCTGTAGTGAACGCAACCAACCTCACACGCGTGAATTGTAACTAAAATGTAATTTTCCGAGAACATACCACGTCAATTACGAAACTCGCCTGCTCCCCGCCTCTGTCGTCAAGTTCTGAAATACGCCTCGCTTTCATGTGTTTATAGGTCAAATATCTGCCGTGTTTGATAAATAAACGCTATACATTTTTTTTTGTGGAAGTCTGTCGACCCCCTGCAGAACACAGATGACGTGCCTAATGAAGCCACAAAGGCAAGAGGTTAGAGCAACTGAACGGCTCCGGCGGATAGTGCACCATCAGGCCAACAGAATATCAGAGCTGTTTACAAACGTCTTGGCCGCGACCTGCGCCAAAGGCGTGGTCACAACTACGAGCGTACTTCGTAGGCGAGCTTTTGTTCTGATGTTACCAGCGCCTGGCCGTCCATCACAAAAATATCGACCGGTAGATGATCTACCATACAGTATACCTACACACGAGATAGCATATAACTACAAGAAGGATAATGTGTTTTCAGTGGCTAGTGCTGAGGGGGGGGGGGGGGGAATACTCAATACACCACCTGCTCTGTTGTGACAATGGTCATTTTGGGTTCAGCCATCGAGCTGTGAAGAATATTTAAACCCAAGGGACATCAGAAAAGGTCCTGTTGCCTGTTTCCCTGTAATGGCAACACCGCGATCCGCAGTTAACACCAGTCCTTGTTCGCTGTTGCCATTTTTCTTACAGGCTGCCGCTGCAAAAACCTGGAGACACTCGCATTACACTGTTTTAAGTTACCAACACGAGGCCAGGTCATGGTATGAGCATGTGGCAACCTGAGAACGATTCCACAGAACTGTGGTGACGGATGGGACAAGACGAAAGTTGGTTTCTGCGCGCGACAAAGAAGTTTGGAACCAGCTAACATAGACCGGGACTTGTGCGCACTCAAGATAGAATACAACGTTCAAATCTGAGGTGCCTGGTATCTGGTACAGCGGCTCTTAAATGGGGTCGTGAAGGGTCATTAGAAAACCTGGTTTACTTCCATAAAGTTTTCCACGTTACCCACGGGACAAACTCGCTTAGAAACAAAGGCGAGATCCAAGATTCTAAGAGAGGCGTTGTCGTGTCGACTGGTAAGTAGTTACCAACGTTATGAGGTAGTGCTATGCCTTCATTTTCAGCGTCTAGCAGTACAACAGGACTGCTGGAACCTAAAGCAGGCAGCAGCACGTTCCTCCGAAAGGTCGGTTAACTACTTATTCGTCGACATGTCGTAACATTCCAGCAGACTTGAACTTCAATAGCCTTACTATTTTCAGTATTTTAATGTTTGACAGGATGGGTACAAGAAACCCGCATTGTCGCCATATCTGTCGCTATCATGTGACAGCCGTTATAACCTTAACAGAAATTAGAAAAGTATATGGATGGATAACATCCATAAAGTCCCTGTCATTACGCGTAACGATTAGCAGTACGAATGCAACCTGACTTTATGGTCCCCCTACTTGTCATGTTGTTTTACTGCTGTTTAAGTATAAAGAAGGCGCATTCTATGCTAACAATCGCTCCTCGCTTTTTGCAGAACGACACTGACCTACGCGCACACGACATCGTGACTCTCGAGGCTTAGTCCAAGCAAGCTGAAAAAAAATCCCAGGGACTTCATGAAAGTAATCGTACTATACAAAATGAAAGGCCCACGGGGGCACTTCACGCGGGCAGTATGTTGTCAGTGTTACTGTCATCAATACATCGAGGTTAAATCAGTTTTACACACTTAATGTATCTGATCAAAAACCTACAATGCTGACGCCGTTCAAGCTTGTCATCTTGTGGGTGGGGTTATTAGTAACAATATCGCAGTAAACGGTGTTTCATGCGAGACTAAGTTTAGTGCTGGCAATAGTGCCTCTCATGCGGCCAATAATTAACAAAAATACAAAATATATTATTAAAAACACCAAACAATTTTTCGTCATTATTGTGATATTTCTCGTTAGTCGCTTACAGAGTAAGACGAGAACAAAGGTTACCAAATTTCTGCTGTTATGCGAAAACTCGTAAAAGCGACGCTGAATTGACGGCACGAGAGAACAGGGACGCAACATGCAGAAAAGGTACTCGCTTGGAACTCGTATCAGATGAGGGAATTAACAAGTTTAAACAAACATGAGTAAATTAACTACCAACAGGATGCCCCCTGTTTAAAGAAAATACACAACGTTGTGCAGAATATTCGTAAAGCGCTTGTTTAACGAGACACTAGTGTATTTGCACACACGTTATATCCCTGTGGTTGTTCGCTACATGCAGGATGCGTATCCAACAGTACGAGAGGCAGACCTCTTATCTAAGCGATTAGTCAACAATCCAGGTGCAGGCTGACTTACCAGTGTGCGTCGCTCCTGTTGCAGCACCTGCAAGCTGAAACGCGACGTGCAGTTGAGGTTGTTGACTGCCGTACATTTCGTGTCCACCACCCGGCTATGAACTCACAGCTAAAACATTCACTTCACTGCACTGATTAAAACTTGATGGTTCTTCGAATTTCATCACACAAACACACACCGCACAAATCGATTAAAACTTGCGGTTCTTAGCAGCGCGTGATTCACACTTATAAAGTTTTAAAAACCCCGTACTTTCGAACATGTTTGCCTTTTGTTGTCGAGCGTTATCCCTATAACTACCTACATGGAGCAGGATTATTCCAGAGAAGCTAACAAATACCCGGTTAGTAAAGGAATTAGCCTATCCACATTTTATGAAATTGGAAAGTTCATTATAATGATCACAACACCCCATAACTTGACCCTATTATGAGATAAATAAATCCAGCTCACCCCCACACGCTATTTTAATATTATCCTCCCATCTACGCCTACGTTCACAAGGTCTCTTTCATTCAGGCTTACCGACAGAAACTTGTATTCACTTCTCTCCCATGCGTGCTAAATACCCCGTAAATTTATTTACATGTGCTCCTTGCTTTCACTTTTTTATATATTTTGAAATCGATGATACAGCAGATATGTCTGGTGTCACAAACCCTTAACTAAAAGACAACGTTCCATTTCTTATTTTAATCATGCGTTTAAGAAAGAAAAATTTAAACGACTGGGCAATTTCTTCAAAAAAACTATTCGTAATCCAACGAATGCATCAGCACTTAAAAGAAAATTCTTATGTGAATAACAACTGCTACAAAATGTGGCAGCCAGGATCCAGTTATTTTCACTCCAGTGTTTCGTATTTAGCGTCATACCGTAAATCCACTGGCAAGTATTTCAAAACGCCAGTTCGGATGGGCTCAAGGATGAAGTGAACTGTATTTACACGTTATAACACAACCAAGACACTCAGGGCTACTTATATTTGTAGCATGTGTTACGATGTTACCTCTCCCGCTTCCCGGCCACACAGTAACACTGGCGAAGAATAATGACTTCAGAATTCAATACTGACAACTCAAACCATCACGCTTGACAAAACACGAAATTCTGCAAGACAAATTTTTTTCATAAATTACAGTGCACATATTAAATTGTGAAACCGGAATAGCTCAGTGAGTATAGCGAATAATCTGCCAGCTACATGGGAGGGGATCAGGTTTCAATTCACCTACACAGCGACCCCCTAAGCCTCCTAACCAACGTGCAACCAAGTCCTCTACTCGGAAGTAAAGCGATCGGAGCGTGAAGCCAACCCCCGACCTTCATCTAGCGCAGAGGTTAAGAAGGCGCGAAGATTTTCCTCCACAACCCCACGACACGGACAACTTAACATACTACTATTACTAAACTGCTAAGCAGAACTATGTAACTTAAGCCTCGTTGTGGTTGGTCAAGTTGAAAGGCTGCTTTGCTTTCCACAAGAATGGACAGGGCATTCCAATAAAATGGGGCAACTGCAAATTCCACGCCTGATGTATCCCTCACTCCAGTGACGTATAATTTCACGCACTATTTCGCGGCGCCTTCCTCCACGCGCTACTGAAATTAATCGTGGCCTGTATGAAGTCCATAAAAGAAATGAACATCAATTCAAGACCCTTATTACAGTATCAGGACGTCATGTATACACTTTGTGCATTACGCGGGGAAGTATGACTGATAGACCTTTCCGAGCTGCTCGATTTTCTCGCAGAATATTAAAACCTACAACTAACATACTTACTTGTATTCACGAAAATACACATAAAATTCGATGTGTATAATATATCGGTGCATACTTTTACAATGTATGCCGCAACTTTACATTCAAGAGATACTACGCAGAATTTGTATACTGCAACGATACGTCAAATTATATGACGGCCATGTTCAACTTCGCATCACTCCTGCAATCTTATCCGTAGAGATCAACGAAACCCTCTTCCGAATGTAAAACATTAAATCCTAGTTCTTCAGTTTTTTGTACATGACGTTTGGCAGATGGTGAAAGAGACGCCGATGATAGCAACTAATTACTAACGCGCTTCCTGATTTCAGAACGAATAATCGCGTGTGATGAGGCGCTATGAAACACAGATTAAGGTTAACTTACAGGCCTCTCAAGTCTTCCCAAGCAAGATGCTTACACCAACTTCAAAAGCAACGTCTTACTAGTCACACAACAATAATATTTCGACGAAACCGTTTAGTAACACAAAAATAACACGCAAAGATATCCAATTCACGTCCACCTCCTTTCCACCATAACTTGCAACTACGGAATAAATTGTAACCGTCCGCGTCACTTACTAGTTCGAGAGAACCAACAGCAAAGAAACTAAGATATCTACGATCATCTGTGTGCAAAATCGTTTATTAGATGGCGCTTATTCACAATCGTGATCAGTTGTTTGACGACAGAAATGCGGTCCCTGCGTATTGCACGACGCATTTGGGGTTAATATAGTTATGTCAGTTGGAGAGGTTATGGAACGCCGAATAATACTTTATTATAAAATGGGAGGTACTGGCTGTGGTCATTTTTAGGGCACGTTTTATGCATACATGTTATGCCAGTGTAGACATCCAAATCCCGATAATAACTTTTTAGCGAGTTTCAGAATTCCACGATTTGTTTTTAGAGAATGTGATTTGAAAAGGCCATGAAAGAGGCTACAGCCAAAAAGTGTATTTCAAGCCTTAAGCTGGCATGTGACCTCCAAATATTCCCTGTGGGTTTTAAAGTATATTACAAAGAAACAATATTATACACTGCTGTTGTCTGAACATTTATCATGCAGTAAATGGGTGAAGCTACTTTTGGTTTAAATAATATTAGAAGCCCACAAAAAGAAACATGTAATTACCTATTACATCCTATTTGCAAAACTACTAATACAGGTCAGGTATACTGTGCAATATATACGATAACCTATGCAAATTCAGTAAGCAAGAAATGATACCTTACACTCTGAAAAACTTTTCTTTCTGCCTAGTAATGCATCATTACTGGCTACTTCAAAGGGGGAAGCTAGGTACGTCTTTGTTAAAACTAAAACCCAAATATGGCGACTACTAGGAGAAGGAAAGGTGAAATGTTGTTTGTAGGTGTTTCACGATGCATTCAGTAATACAGACTATTTAATATCAAATAGAGAATAACGTTAGTGAATGATGAATTGAAAAGGATTTAGAAGAATCATGGTCTTGAAATTTGCCTGGAGAAACTGGGTGAAATACAGTGGTACTGTTTATGGCAGGTCTAGCAATCATCAGAAGATATGTGTGGTCAGTATATGGTACATTTGTTTTACAAACCCAAATAACACAAATCTTTCCTTTGAAACACATTAAGAAATTATCATCACAACATCTACATACAGTACTTGAAAAGGTTATGTTGTTCGTGTCCTTCATTAAGCACCAAAACATGAAAGCAGATGGGGCATGAAGGTACCACTCCACATATGCTTAACGTAACATAATCTTAAATGAAACCACAGTTCCTTGGCTGTGCTGGGTAATATTACGGTAAGCCGTAATGCTATGATTATATAAAGTAACACGCTGTAAACATTTTACAAATGCTGACTGTGTTTTAACCAACTATGTCACTGTCACAGTTTTTTGAAGTAACAGCCTCCACAGTGTTGCTCCCATGCACAGCAATTTCAATATCTACGTTTCTGTTCCTATACAAATTGAAACTGTGATTGGCAGAGATTGTAAGAACTACTCAAGATGTTTCATTCATTCCCAGGATGACATTTTATTTTGATTTATGCCATTTTATTGGTACACAATAAAAATTTTGAGGCATTTTACATACCTCCACATTATGAAGGCAGACTAAATTACATTATGTTTAAATATTTGCACATATTTAATTCGCAGGCATTCAGAACATTACAATACTTGAGAGCACACTGTTCAGTATTGAAACTTTCAATACAACCTTGAAATACAGATATTTAATTAAATTACATCAGCCATAAGAACATACGACATGACTTTTCATCCAGAGCAATAAGGGTACCAACTTAACATAGATCTTGTTTTAATATTGGGTTAATTTATATACAAACTTTATATTGTTCATCTCCATGCATTCACAATAATTTATAATTAAAAACCAACCAAATGCACAAAGTATAGTATATAGATATAGACAGGGATTATATACTCTAATTTGTGCATTTCGTTGGTTTTAATTATAAACTGTATATAAACATCTGTTTCATGAATAATCAAGTTTAAAAATCTTTAACTCTAAAAGTGAAATGTGCTCAAAATTTGTACTTTCATACTTTAGGATTCTGTCCTTAACAGTTTAAAATTTTAGGTCAATCAATTTAACCACATTATTTCACATATTTTAAAACAAAACATATATAGTACATACACACCTTTAAAAGAAAATAAATATCTTTCTTAAGGTGTAGGATCCTGTTGTGTTACTTACAAACTAAAAGAATACACAGCTGTCAACATAGCTATAATGTCTCTAGTATTTGTACCTGCAACAATTTTCAACCACAGAGGGTCATCTTCAGGCTAAAATACTTTAAAAACACATAAAAAGAGTTATATGCACTTTGTTACAGAAATAAATACCAGAGAAAATGTATTTGTGTTGATGGCTCGTTACTCTTTTATTTTAGAACAAAATAAATATATAAACATATACACTACAAAAAGCGTCTTTGTACCTTTGACACAGGTGAAAAATATGCCAGCAGATCCTTGACTTCAGGCTTCTGCCGCGATGCTGATGAGATCTGTGCTCTTCTCGGGTATAATGCAGCGTCAAGTGGGAATCCTTTACCAATGTTTCAGGACAACGTACTGGTCCCATCTTCAAGGGTCAAGAAGTCCACGAAGAGTAGCCTTACAGATGGGACTGATATGTTGTCCTGAAATGTCAGAAAAGGATTACCACTCATCGCTGCATTATACCCTAGAAAAGCGCAGATCTCATATGCCAGCAGATGTTTACCACATCCCTCCAGGCTGCAGAGTTAAGCAAACTGCCACACATGGAACTACTAACAAACAGAATCATCATTATGTAATTGACAAATGTTATGTCACAAGAATGTTTTCATTACAAAGTGTCTTACAAAATACTAAGTTACAAATACTTCTACTACTAAACTCTAATACTGTATGGCACAGATGGAGCATGGGACTAGCAGTGTCACAGCTGTCCACATTCATCAATGGCAAGGCTTCCCATACAGCAACTTGCAAAATTATCCCATCGTTCATGACACTTCAGTATTACTGACAATGTAATTCATTTACAATTGTCATTAAAGTTAAATAAAAAGTTTACGATGGGTTAGGCCTGCACAGCAAATTGAGAAAACAGGAAAATAACACATTTTTTGGTTAGCAGATATCTTGGAAGGTGAAGGTAGGGTTGAGAGTATCATTGGCATGGATCACACAAACAAGATATGAAGCTTTGAACTGGACTGAGCTGACCTAAAATCAGATCCAGTGTTGTGTTAAAACTCTGATCCGAGATTTAGAATACACTAATTTGACACTACACATTCACAATAAAATAAATGCACCTTTAGGCAGGGTACATCAGACCAAACATACGCACATTTTTATAACAAACTGATAATTACAAGCAGCCAGCATTTAATGTCACCTTGAGCAATGTTGTTTTGCTTTTAACACTAACAAATTTCAGTGAACAAAGATTCCATAAACTTGGCCCAGGCTTGGAATAACAACGCAGTTTTTCTCAGGCAGTTGACAGGATCTTGAATGGCCAGATTCTTAAGAATTTTAACTAATTCCTATGGAAAAAAAATGCTCCATTTTATGTTGTTTTCATGTTAAACAAGGACCTACTGCATTACCATTTTTTAAATTGGGTCTGAAGCTAAATTTTGCCTACATTGATGCAGATATCCCAGAATATTTTAATATTCAGTCACTGGGTTTGTAAAACATATTTAGGTACTACGTTAATGTATGAAATAAAAAAATTCCAAGCTGGAATAAAATTTGATTAACACCTTATGACCAGAGTCCTGTATTCTAGGACGTCATACCATGCAGTTTTGTGGCTAAGACCAACATTTCAGAGAAACCTGCTGAGCCCTCTCTGCTACAATAACGATGATGCAGCAGACTTCTCCAAAATGTTGGTAACCACCTACCACACCATATTGTACAACATCCTAACAGGCCATATTTTTGGTACTCAGTATTATGTGTACCTCAAATCCTACAATATGCCTACTTGCTTCTGACAATTTGTATTGTATTATGGTGTTGTTGTTGTTAATGATAATATACCATAGTGTGTTTAAATAATACATGCATTCAAAGATTTCATTAACACAACAGCAGGAAAACTGTTACAGCACCAATAAGAATAATTTAATTATCCAATTTAAAATTCAATAATCCTATGCCAAGAAGTTCTGCTCATACAGCCAGAAAGTGCAGTCACACTTTCGTTTCTGCAGGCACAAGTTTATCTTACACACTACGGTGCAAAAGTCACTTGACATTAAATGCAACATGTTAAACAGTGAGTGTCATATGACTTTTGTGCCACTCCGTATACACGTCAAAACAGAATGGAGGACTCAACAACAGACACATCTCAAATGACCTCAAGGTACTTGGCCCACTATTCCTAACGTATATTCTGCTTAGTACCATTCATACAAACACTTGCATTAAGTGGTATTAATTCTTTCTTTCCTTCTTTCTTTCTTTCTTTCTTTCTTTCTTTCTTTTTCTTTCTTTCTTTCTTTCTTTCTTTCTTTCTGCATTGTAGGTTATGACCGTGTGGGTGCCCACATACCAAACTATGCAAAGTCACAACCCAGAAGACCACAATATAAATCTTCACTGGCATGAAAACACTGTGTCTTGTAATTACAAACGTAACTACTTTGCACAACTCACACGTTATGTCTGACAATTTTCAGGCAGTTATGCACAGAATAAATAATTAAACTTCTCAATGATTTATCATTCCTATGACACTCCTTATGGAGATGGAAGCATTTAAAGGAAAGTATGACATGTTAAGTTCTTCTGTGAGCATGTGTTCCATAAAGTATAAACTTTGCCAAGCAGTTTAATACAATTGACATTTCGGTATGCATCCAAATGCCCGCAGCATTTCCCCCTGTGATTACCAGGAACAGTAAAAATCTTACTTTCTGTTTTACTGTTGTCATTAAAGTAATCTAAACAGCAGAACAAGCTGCAGTGCTTGACAGCATGACCAATTAACTTCACACAAATCCATAGGTAATACATATTGTACCTTTGCAAAATAACTGATCTTAACCAAACGAAGATGGTAACAATGCATGAAACATATATATGGTAGAAGTAATAAAATAGTTACAAACTGCAATAAAACAGAATTACAACATCTGTCAGCAAATTCAGAACTCACTTTAGTGGTCACTACCAATTCTCATCATGCAACAAGGATTATGTCAAACTATAATCTGGTAAGTTCCCTGACTCACCCAACATCATGTACATGATGACATCACCCTGACACATCATATTAGGTATGCTCCAGTGAGACATTCTTCTGTCTGAAGTATGGCAGTTTCTTGAGTGTTACCTTACAGCGTCATAAACCAGAACTTTGTTTCTTCCATGCTGTTCAATGCACACTTCAACAGTCGCAAACACAGACAGAAGACGTCGATCTAATGCCTTGAGATGCAGTGGTGTCAGCACTGGTGAAATGTGGCTGTGATTGAGCAGTGCTTCAAGCGAAGTACTCAAGGTATTACCTGAGAAAAGCTGTAGCCTGTCCCACGTTGACTTCCTCAACCTAGAAGTGATACACAGAGTAGTCACTTTCCAAAGGGAGAAAAAAAGGTAGCAGTCATAATGTCCTCTATGACATGATAGACAGCTGTTGAACAACCACAACAAGAACATTACATAAGAAACAAACTCATTTAATATTAAAAATGCTGCGCTTACAACCAATCACTAACAAGTCAACTCAGGAGGTAAATAATTTTTTAACAAAGTAGAAAAATACATGTGAATGCTGTGTAACAAAAACTATTACTAAAACAGGAGATTTGCAAGTTTCATGTATGTATGCACAAAAATCTTTTTGGCAGACAATACTGTCACAGCTGAACAAAAAACAAATGTTTTGAAGATATCCTGTGTCTCTAAACTGTTGGTTTCTAGCTCAATCATGCCATGGGTGATCACTCAAGAAGATTTTACTATATTACTGAAATGTATATTTATTTTTATAATATTGCAGTTTGTCTGAAACAGTTGAGAAAACCAAATTCCTATATATTACCAGCCTAGTCAAAGTCAAACACATAACAAATTCTGCACTAATCCTGGAATATTAGAACATGAAGGTACAACACAACACAGACTTTAAAACAAAACTTACACACAGCACTGGTACAGAGGCGCTAAAATGTCCAGATGATCCTGGTGTGGATTCCCGAAGCTGAAAGTTACAAATTCATTCATTAACATTGTTCTGAGACTACATATAACATTAACACAAGTAATTCTTAATATAGTCCAAGGATTATTCTCTGACTGCTCGACCCTGGAAGATGAAAGATGTCAGCAACCACTTACATAACAAAAAAATCACATCCCAAAGACTCAAATTTTCAGCCACACTGCTGCAAGAACCTCAAATGTCACATTTCCAGTACATCTGTGAGTATGGCAAAGACAACAGAATGCATGTACAAAGTCAGAAAAATCTAAGATGACCATACTCACTACATATGTATCTCTTCTTTACAGATCCAGTCAAGTTATTTAATTGATAGACATAATGTGTTACACTACTTACAATTATTCAGTCGGCTTTCTTTTAATTAATAGTATTTAATATCTGACCTCACCCCTTTCCATTGTCCAGTAACAGAACCATGGAGTTTGTCACATTCTCAAATACATCATAGTGGTGGCGATCCCCATTGTCAATGAGGAAGTCAAAAATGGCTGCATCTATGAGATCCAATAACCGTGGGCCAGCATTAGGATTGTACAATTTCACGGCTTTAACTCTCTTACAGTAGTTTTCATCCACTTCCCATCTGAAATAAGATACAGGAGTTAAATAAATTCTGCATAAAATTACATTTAATAAAACACAGGTCAATAAATTTAATGTGTTCCATGTCCATGCACTATATTATACAAAAACACTAATCACCAACAAATGCACAAAGAGAGTTTTATCATCAATCGTAACACACTCCTACATGTTTCAACCCTGTTGGGTCATCTTCAGGGAGAACTTTTTTGTTATCGTTACACTAAGGTTGCACTTTATAGTTGAGTGAGAATGTGCTGTTGGCTGTGTACTGTGTTGTTTTTGGAGGCGTGAACCCTCTGCAGTCCTGGCCTGCATTGCACTGCAGTGCAGGCCGGGATCGTTGTGTAACGATAACAAAAAAGTTCTCCCTGAAGACGACCCAGCAGGGTCAAAACATGTAGGAGTGTGTTACGATTGATGATAAAACTCTCTTTGTGCATTTGTTGGTGATTAGTGTTTTTGTAAAAGTCAATAAGTTTATAGTAACATAAAGGGAGACTAAATTTAAAATTAATTCTGAAATGTTGATCCTGGACATAAACATTTTGTATGATGTCATAGTTTTGAATGAAAATGTAATGAGCACAGCCCATGCATATGTTTAAAAAAATATGCATTTACAACTTGTTATTGTCATTTTTGTGTTTTTGTGCTCAACATACCCAAGTAAGTCATGAACAAGCTTATTTTGTATATGTTATTAAAAATACATGAGAAGTTGTCAACTAAGTACTTACACAAAAATCTCTTGTACTGAAATTAACTCATTTATTTATGATGTACTTAATGATTCTGTCAGTAATTCAATCTATATAGCATCAAACACACAGTGACTGGTCAATAATGAAGTGGAGAAGGAAACAAGTGTCATGGCATAATTTGAGGCATTATCTCACCATTTGCCCAGAGAAACCACATGAAACCACTCAGGATAGGCAGTTTCTGGGCTGAAATTTAAACATGGGACCTCCCAGATGTGAAGCAAAAGTGTTGCAAACTCAAATACTACATTCAGTTATAGGACTTACTGTATACGTGTTGATACATACATAGGTAATTCAAAAAGTAAAGGCAATTCTTTTACTAACCACAAACAAAGTGAAATGGACACAACAGTAACACAGGCAGAACCAGAGCTGACGTCTGGCATTTCAGCAACTTCAGACACTGTAATCCGTCGGCCTTCTCGAATGAGAATGTTAGCACAACTGATGTTGCCTTGACAGCGCAACATTAACAGGTGCCCTGATCGAGCTTCGTCACACTCGTTCTTCCAGATTTAAACCTTACTACCCATTCATAGAACTTTTCTCTGACTCATGCAGTTAACACCACCATACTATGCTAAGATTCTTTGATGGATGTCAGTAGTTTTGACCCCTCTGCCCAAAGAAATCTTATCACGGCCCGTTGTTCAATGACGGTGCAACCGGAAAGCGCAGCGTCCATGTTTGCATAGTCACCGCTTCAGCCGGACTGACAATGGAGTGCTGGGCAATGCATGTTGAAACCTGTCAGAATCGAGTTACAACTGGCTACAATCGGTTGGCTGCTATCAGTGGTGGTACTCATTTAATTCACAAATTGCCTTCACTTTTTGAGTTACGCTCGCATATACTGTATTACAAATACCGTACATAACACATTAATGGCAGAACTATAAATCATTCCAGGTAAGTGCTAGAACACCATAAAAATGCAACAAACAGAACAGTCACCTTGCAAGTGTCTGTGGCTTGTAGGTTCTCTGCCATGGACTACGACGTTTCTTCAGTTTATATTCTGGTGGCAACCATAGGATCAAAGCACCTTCCATTACATCTCTCTGTGCACATACAGGCTGGTTTGGACCACAGAAATAGCACACACCATAGAAACACGTGTTGTTTCCTAAATAAATACCAACAAAACAAATTGAAACTACATTCACAACGTCAACCCAATTCGTTGGTATTGAACATCAGAACACAGTAACACAGCAATCAAATGTACTGAGGTCATGAAAACCAGGCCCATGAATGGTGGACATGTCACTGTTTGACAATTCCCCTCTCTGCTTACTGTAGTAATACCTTCCAGCCTCCTGCTCTATATCAATCAACTGAAATCACTGTAGCCATCACTACCTACAATCTGTGAACACAACGTTTACAAAGCTGGAGAATATAGGGAACTATGACGGTGGCAAAAGTATAATGTTTCCAGCTGAGTGTTCATTCATGAGACATTCTACTTAGCCTCAGCACAGCTAACCACACCTTCTTGGTAGAAAGTCTCAAGCAGATCATTCGTGGCAACTGGCATCACTTCTCGACGCAGGTTCACTTTCCGACCCACAGTCAGAGGGCTTCTACGTAATCCCAAAAGTACCGACAAATGAAATGCTGCCACCTCTGCATTATGCCTGTCTTTGCCAGCATACACGGGGCCACTGATCACTTTATTGCGTGAATACCTATGAACAGTAAAAATAAAACTGTAGACATAACAATAAACTTCATTACATAATAAATTTAAAGACTGTAATGACCTTCCAAACTATTTCAGTGCGTGAGATGATTATATCTGCTATTTGAAATGTCTCTAACCTTAAGTAGGTACCCTAACATAAGCTGTATTTCATATATGAAGCATGTCACATTATAAGTGACTCTAGATGACTCACCTGCAGTAAGTAATGTCAGAAATTAATCTTTCATTAGCATGCTCACACAAATAAAAGAAGAGAATTCTTTGCCAATTAATCATAAAAAAAGGGAGAAGGGGGGTAGGAATTTTCTAATTGCACACAAATTTGAACATGTCCTGTATAGATATTTTCCTGAACACTGAAGATTGTGCAGGGAGGGATAATCTTATGTGCAAAGTCGTCTTATGTTGAAGTAAATACAGAGGAAAGTAAACAACTAATTCCACAGTACTGGATCATATTAGCATATCAGTATATTATTCAAAGCTTACTAATCAAATACAAATCTAAAATTCATTCAAAGAATTTATAAAATAAATGTCCTGAAATTATTCAAATCTTCTGTGTAGACATACACATCTGGCATTGCTTATGCATTATCAAAACCACTAATATCACATAAATGGGCACATGTCCCTGATACATTCAACATAAATGGGTTAAGCAGTTCCTATGTAAATGACCAAGACAATTGTGAGATATGAGTTTATCACACATCTACATTTTCTGTAACATGACACTGTGTAGTCTGTACATATATGACAACATTCCAGATGAACCAGCTGTCTCCTACATCTTCACAGAACAGTATCATCTGTCACCCTAAAGATAGATGCAGCACGTTACTCTGAAGCACTGGCACGTCTCTGCCCAGCTACACAGTGCCACATCACATAAAACCATCATCTTAGGACATTACAGGCTTTTATAGAATTCAAAAATTCATCACTAAATCAAACAACTAGCTGGAAAATATTAACCTTCAATAATTCTTAACAGCACACCTCATTGTGACTCACCACTGTGGCTTAAATACTGCCTTTTGGTTCCCAAGCAATGTGAGCATCAGTTTCAGTTGTGTTCCTTGGTGTTGTGCATTCTCAGCTCGGATAATTTTTGTAGAGCAAAGTGTCCGAAGAACACTGCCAAGATGTGGGACATGCTTCGGAACAATCTCTCTTGGTCCAACCCACTGAAGGAGAGTTACATAATAACAGTAGGAGAACAGGAGATTTTCAGATGAGATAATCACTAAATATTACATTATCCTTTATCATATTACTGAGTCCATAACTCTCAACTATTATGGTATAGTGAGATTTGAGATACTCATGACAGTTAAAGCCTTCCTGGATGTGATGAGATTTAGTCTAGTAGACAGGTGCGTCTTTTAATTATATCTTGACATATGCCTCAGTTGTAATGCAAAGGCTTGTGTACAATTAAACAATGGGGCATGCACCTTTCTAACACACAACATGGCATCACTTCCCCACAGACTGTTGTCTGCTCACAATTTCTTTAAGTCTGTTATTTAACAATGCTGTCAACTGCTACGATTACTAAGCATCAGTGAACGGTTTATCAGTTAACATAGCATAACATCCTGCAAGACCTGCAGTCTCACGAACTTGGCCGTGAGAACTTCAAATGTTGCTTTGTTTCCATCAGTTTTCTCCCTTGTACTGTTACATATAATTATCTCTCACACACACCTTATGGGCCACTCCCCATAGCTCTGTCGACATGTCTACTGACAGCTTTAAATCTTCCAGAAGCTGGCTAAGAACCTGCTTGTATGCCAGAGACACCTTGTGGTAATTTGAAGAGAGTACTAACAGTTTCTGTCTAATTCTCTGAATGGCACTGAGGGTGGCATTCCTGTACACTAGTGTCTGCTTCGGTTTTGGTACTTTCTTCTTTACTGCTGGAGCTCCCACATTCCTATTGCCATGGCCCACCTGTAAGTTAAAAAAATCAAAATATGTCATTCTTTCAGAAAATAAAAGTGTACAGAGCCATTCTATAACACGAGATCGAATTCAGGTGGAATTTTTTAAAATTCATTCACCATATACTAAATATTTATAACAAACCACTTATTTTGCTCAACTTTATTTTTTACGAAACATCTATGACACTCATTTCATGCCAGTGACAATAATTGTAATAGACCAGATTAATATACAATAAGAGGCAATATACTGCAGAAAAAATGCAGAGAGAATGCTCAAAGAAAAGACCTAAGTGTCGTGGGACAGGATCCCTAAAATGACAAATACATAAATAAAAGTAAAAAGAAAGATGCGAGAACCTTAGAAGTACATGAAAAGACCAATTTAACTTCTGATCTTTGTGACAGATGTTTAAGGAACCAAATTATTGTACAGGAAGCTTTATTTTTTTAGTGACATAGAGTTGAAAGGTGTATCATGCATCAGTTCTAAGTAGCCAGTACAGCTGAAAATCTAACTTTTAACTAATACAATCATTTCAAAATTTCACCAAAATTCAACAGAAAGTACAGAAGTTTAAAGTTGCAACAGTCAGGAAGAGTTACATGACTGACTGTATGACAGACAGCAGACATATGTGTAAATAGACCACACAATGACAAGTTCCCCCACCCCTTCTGTTTCAACCAATGTCTAGCATTATTACTACTGTATAGGATGTGAATACTGCAAAAAAGTTACCTGGCCAGTCTTAAACCCTACACAAATACTCCTTCATGTTTGGTTCTGAGAACCACCCTCACCCCTCAGCAATTTTGTTTGGTTAGGTCAGCTGAAATTAACTGGCTTTGTTTAAGTTCCCCTACTTTATTTTTCATAACTTTCCAGTACCTCTGTACTTCTGTTGAGCATGGCATGGTAAGGAATTAGCAACATAGTATGAACTCCTACCGATTACTTCAAACTTCGTTACATTTGTACCTACCACAACTTCGTTATTTGTCTGAATACTGGGAGATCTTTCTTCTACAATCACATATACAAAGTAGACATTGGCAGTTAGGACTAGCACTAAGAGAGCAGTAAGGGATAAAATGGTGCGACGAATAATCTGAAACACAGCATTAAGGGACCTATTTATAATTAGTTAACCATATGCTTTATATTTACCTTGTGCTAGATAAGAATATGCTGCAAAAACAGCACTCTGTATTCTCAAACATTAACATGACATGGCCATCTCAACAAAACAAATAAACAAACATAATTATGAGATCAGAACATAACCTAAAATGAGAGGTTACGGCAATTGAAGAATATCATGAATATAATCGTAAATTAAAGATTAACACTACTATATGTCATGGGTGACACATTTTAAACTATGTAACTATGACAACAAAACAAATATAGTTCCCTCAAACAAAATTTCGGAAAATATTATGCTAAAGCACACAACACTCTATTTTACTCGTACAATGAATAACTTCAGCAAACTGACACAATAGCGCAAGTAGCATCGACAGCATTTTGCAATATAACTGCATGGGTAAATTAAATTGAAAATAGAATTTCTCGTGCCATCATTAGACCTCATCTTCTACTACACCATTAATAGTTTACCATGATTCCATAAAATGTTTTCATCAAATGTCACTGAAACATATAAAATTAAAAATCAGTCATGTTTAGAAGATCACTTAGTCTGGATATCTTGTACACCAACCACACGGCGAGCGACATTTTTCCCTCATTCATTTGTTTCCCTTTTCTTACCCTATCGTCCTGGTGTCATACTGTCTACAATAGCCGCGTGTGGCAGCATTTGCACAGGCCGTCACTGTGCCATCTATCGGGTATTTACGCAGACACCTTTAATGGTGCGGGAAGGGAGTTGTTGGTTGAATAATCGAACCCTGCAGATTTGTATGTGCGACCATTTCCTTTCGGTGGCAAATATTCGAAAGGTTTGTTGGCATGTAACAAGTCTGGGCTCTTATCGTTATGCATCGGTCCTCCTGGTACCGTCACACCAAAATAACTGCCATCTTGACATGCAAAATGACACAGTTTACAACATAAGGATTAGTGCAGCAGCGCATTCCTCTAACAAAGCCGTATCAATAAAACAAATTTTGTTTTGTTTTATAGCGTAGCTACGTGTTTGACTAATCTGCACAAAAATATAACGAGGCATGTTAACAGCTGTTCTACTTTCTTACATGTGTTCAGATATATATCCTTTCACATTTAACTTTGTTATTTCACAGGATAAATGTTAACCTGAAAATTGTAACAAATATACAATATGTTAAATGTACTGACTTTCTGTGATTAATACCGCTGATGGCCTGGTT
The DNA here is from genome assembly GCA_013340265.1 of Coptotermes formosanus. NCBI lineage: Eukaryota > Metazoa > Arthropoda > Insecta > Blattodea > Rhinotermitidae > Coptotermes > Coptotermes formosanus. Next base: position 176,315 of record BLKM01000078.1, read on the forward strand.
TAAGTATTTTTTTCTGCAAAATTTTCAAATCTTAAAATTCATTCAATGTTCACATTCTGTTCAAATTCACATCATTTCAGGTTGTCTTATATCAAAACCAATGGGAGGTGATTTAGAGTGGTACACCACTTTCAAGTTCTGTTGTGATCTGTAATATAACCCTTACATAATCACAGCCAAAGTCTACATACAGATACAGAAAAAAACATTATTAAACTGGGGCTCACCATATTAACCCTTTAAAGACGAAACATATCTGTTTTATATAAGGACTCGGTGCGTACCGTGCTGTAAACACTCTCCACTTCGGTTATAAAAACCAGTCTCTTAATGTTTTATAAGGCAAAAGTTGCTGTTTGTTCTCAGATCCGTACAAAACACATAAACGCAATGTGGGCACCACACAGAATTTTTTAATGTTAAACCTAGTGGTATGTAAAGTTACCGCTAGGCTTTAAAAGGTTAAGAGGGTAATGTGTGCTCTCTGTGTAAGTACCTGATCAGTCTTTTGATACGCAAAGTGTATAGGGTTGACACACATCGCATACAAAGACTAATCAAACACTCACACAGAAGAATGCACGTTCCTTGCTAAATCCCTACTGATGCAATGGTACTTAAAATTATACAGACAGAAGGGAATTAACCCCCACTCAAAATCACTTCACAATGGACACTCTCGACTGCAAAATAACTCTTCCTATTTGAAAAGATCTAAGAGCACAAAACTCAGTTGCACCGACAAACTGCAACAGAATACAGAGAACTGTCACATGAACTGATACATCTAAAGTTTTGACACAAAGTCATCACAGCCATATTTGAGTAATATCCTGGAATTTGCCTGGCAGGACCAAAAAAATTACGACAAACCACAGCCACAACAGCTGATCTCTGGGCTGACTCTGAGCCTGTAACCACCAACATACGGCGTTATCCATGTGACCACATTTGGTGGTGAAATAAAAATACTATACTGTTAAATAATGATTTGCATGAACTAGAAAGGCATGATTAAGCACACACTATGTGAATCTCTTGAGGGTTCAACCACCACGTTATCTTGCTCTGTTCATGTATAATGCAATTCAAAGTGGCTATGGTCATGAATACAAGGGTACGAAGCAACTTCAATAACAAGACACATCTTGCTTTTTGTATCAAAATTCTATTACTTTCAAGAAATGCAATCACATATTTCCCTTCTCTACTGAGCAGTGAAAACACAGCACATAAAAAGAAACTTTTCCTATCTAAAATACTTACAAACATGGTGTTTTAAAATATTTCTATTACACAATGTCTGAATTGTGGATAGGCCCTTCTGCCACAACTTAGGATGCCAACAGGATTCATTCATACACACATATACAAAAATGTCTTTCCATGTAGACAACTTGCAGGGGCAAACTGTTCTGGTGTCAAGAACTAACTTCTACAGTGCAGTACAGCAAATTGCAGTGCCAATACCTATTTCATTTACTCACTTTCCAGCCCTCTCAACAATTCCTGCATCTCTTGTGTGGTACACTGTAATGTACTACTACCCCACCAACCATCAAACCCCAATTACAGTATAAACTGTGTCAACTGTATAAGAACAAATTATAGTCTATTTGACTGCTTTTAACCTCTTGCTAAATATGAACAAATATGTGAGATTACAGACTGTCACAGTAGTATCAAAATTACATCCAGCATAAGCTGGTGTGTAGTTTGACAAATACCATATTTTCTTGACCATAAGACACACCCTGGTTAAAGACGGGGATGTTGGGGGGGAATATATTTTATTGCATCTACTTTAAATAAAAATTCACAAGTGCTTAATAAACAAAATGTAAGTGCAGAACAAAGCTCTTATTCATTGTAGAAGAACAAAACTTGTCACTGTTACTGCCACATGCATCATGATCAATGCCATGGTATGAAATGCATCTTATGGTCTGGGAAATAGGGAAGATGTCAACATTCCAAAAGAGTCTGCCGCGTCCATCTGCCAAACTATGCAGTGCCACATCCCAGAACATAATCGTGACAGTTCACAAGGTATTTGCAGTAGCATACTGGTCTGGTTCACTGCACCAAAATTAACAAGCAGACTATTCATATGTGATGGACTTACACATTTGATCACAAGAGCTCTTAATAACATGGGAAATGGGTCCTGAGAATTTTAAATTATGCTTACTCACCTGTTTGGCCACAAGATTTCCCTATAACAGACACTTCAAGGGCTTTTTTCAATGAAGTGCCTGCCCACTTATTTTTAAATACCCTGTAGGGATATCATATTGGTGATAAGCTTTTAACATAACATCAGGCACATAACATAACATAAACTGTAAATTAGTTTACTTTAGAATGATTTCATGAAACAAGTATTCATTCCCTGGGTCAAATACATGTACAATATATGTAAAGATGCCTGAGAATCTACCCATACCATTCACAGATCAACACCAACAATCACATACATAACACCAAGTCTTACATAAACATACGTCACACTGAACAAACTTCTCAAGATCCTCCTGCAAAGATGAAGACTAAACATGAGTTAAAGTCTTAGCTTACCGATTATGGCAGCAAACTTTAAGAACTATTGATGTTCTTGAACTTGCCAAGTCTTGAAATGCTCACAGCACGTAACTGAAACATGGACACGGTCACATACACAGCATGTTGCCAACTACAAAATTGTGTTCTGGCCTTCACACAGGGAACATACAGGCTTGACTTGCCTGCTGATCTGGCAGTGTCATACTACTCATATGTCAACACCGCACTGTTGAGCTAGCCGTACGATATTACGGACAGGACAACACCACAATGTTGAGCTAGCAATATGATACGATGGATATGATAACAGTACACCACTGAGCTAGCCGTATGATATTACGGACAGGACAACACCGCAACATTCAGCTAGCAATATGATACCATGGATATGATAACACAACACTGTTGGGCCAGGAGTATTGTATTACAGACATGATAACACTGCACTGTTGACCCAGTAGTGTGATACTACAGACAGAACACTGCACTGTTGGGCTAGTGGTATGATACAACAGACAGGACTACACTGCATTGCTATCATATGTGTTAATGCTCTTCCTCCTACTGGCCAAATTCTGACATCACACGGACAGGCAGAACCTGCACGCAAAGGCAGTTTGTTTATGCCCACAATTCATGATTTGGCTAAGGTCCACCAAGTTTAAAGACATCTATATAATTGTACTCTCAGCATTCAATGAAAAATGAATTCCTGCAACAAGGACAATAAACGTCACTTTGTAGGTTAAGTAATTACACAGCAGCATTTAAAGTAAAGAATGTCTGAATTATTATTCTGAGGCAACACCCAAATGCTGCAAAAAATGTAAACAAATCCATGGCATACTTAATGGTAGGCACCAGTAATAAAACAGACTTCCATATCACACTATGCACAACTTCCCATGAAACAAATATCTGACTCCAGCACAAAAAAAAAAAAAAAAAAAATACATATGGCCTGTTCTATGATAACTTTGTGTTCAGTAACAGTAACTTACCATTTCCATTACATGTCATGAACATAATTAACATCAAACACATTTTTGTCCAGTTTCTTTCAACACAGAAAAAAATTAAGCAGAAATGCGTACAGTGTTAGATGACAATGATGTGATATGACACAACAAACATCATCTCCACAAGTGTCCTCAACCCACATGAGGTTTTCTGAAGTAAGGGTGCACAAATCCCAGGCACCAGGTTGCTGTGGCAACTAAATTTTGTACGGTGGCACCTAATACTTGTTAGTCCTCAGTATGGGACTTGCTTCATGTCACCCTTCTGGTGCCAGAATTTTGAGGTGGCTCCTATATTTTTGGCAAATTTGTGCACCCCTGTTCTACCCCCCCCCCCCCCTGACTTCTGAATTTTAACAAGCAGTTCCACACAGAAATCACGGCACATCCTTTCCTACATCAAAGACCTCCAATCATATAAACCTTTTGCTGTTAATGTTATTGTATAATGCAACAATAAAATGAAAGCTATCTGAGAAGCCAGCATGATGGGCCAGTGTGAGTATGGTCACAGCATCACATCGTACTCAAGTCAAAGATATTGCTTGCAACTCTCACTGCATTACAGACTGTTACTGTTACTGCTGCTGCTGTTGCTGTCATCATCATCATGTCATCCCCCTCCTCCTCCTCTTCAGTTAATAAGGACTTGCAACTAAGGTACAAATTCCATCCACATTAAATGTGTCACGTGTAGCCACAAAATTTGCACTATTGTCAAATGTGTATTGCTGACTTATAAACAATATAACTAACTCCACACAGCACACTTATCCTTCAGCAGCTAACAGTTGCTCAGCTTGTCATGAAATTACGAACATTTTAAGGAACCGAAAGGTTCGTTAGCCTGGTCACAACAGCGCGCCAACTGTCTGCTCTTATGCCAAATCAATCCAGTCCACACCCCCCCATCCTAATTCAACATCAACTCTAGTATTAACCTCCCACATAGCCTAGGTCTTCCATCTCATCTTTCCAATGTGTGTGCACATCCTGTGCAGCTCACTTGTCTTAATGGCATTATGTGCGAAACAAAATTTATCAATGTCCTGATTCCTATAGCCTCTCCAGCATCCTGTCACTTCCTCCCATGTGAGTACAAACCCTTGGCACCCTATTCTCGAACGCCATAAGTCTATGTGCCCTCTTAACATGACAAACTTTCAAACCCATACAATAAAATAGGCAAAATTAAAAAAGGCCAAGTTGTCCCAATCCATGCCATGCAGGCATAAAGGAGGAGCAGAGGTATAGTTCCACTCATTCTTAACCATGGCACTGGATGAAGGTGAGTGGTCAAATTCACACCTCTGTAGTTTTACAAAGCCACCGCCAGCACCCCCTTCCCCCCCCCCCACCCATTCCATGTAGAAAGAACCCTGGTACCCACTAAACAGGAGGCTGGGTGGGCAGCACAGCTAGGCTTGGTGCTTTGGAGGAGAGAAAAATCTCTTGCCTGTGTGAGGATTCAAACCCTGGAACATCCCGTCCAGCCTAGTCACTGCACCGAATATGCTATTGCGGCTGCCCAGGCAAAATCATAGTTCTTCACATTTCAGTCTGGGAAAACAAAAGATCATAAATGGAACAGTAGAAAGTAGACCTCAAATTTAATATTCCCTTATGTTCTCTGCTAATACAATTTTGATCTTTTAATGTAACCACTGAACACTTTCCTAGATAACAGAGCTGATTTGTCCTGTTCCATTCCACTCCCCCATTTTTTGGACCTTTTAACCCTTTAAAGACGAAGTGTATCTGTTTTATATAAGGACTCAGTGCGTACCGCGCTGTAAACACTCTCCACTTTGGCTATAAAAACCAGTCTCTTAATGTTTTATAAGGAAAAAGTTGCTGTTTGTTCTGAGATCCGTACAAAACACATAAACGCAATGTGGGCACCACCTAGAATTTTTTAATGTTAAACCTGGTCATATGTAAAGTTACCGCTAGGCTTTAAAAGGTTAATGGTGCATTCTTATAAACAATACTTCACACACAACTTTAAGGAATTTTTATAATCTGTGTTCATGCATCATGTAATACTCCTAGATTCAACAATCCATTAATTATTGCTGTTAGGCTGAAAGCTAATGATAATTTAACATGACTGCCTTATCTCTTTATAGAAAATAAGGCAATTACTTAAACACAAGTAACATATTTTTCAAAAACCCATCAGATGCAACAATTTGTGGCCCAACATAAAGTCTGTTTTATTAGACCCACTTTGCACCTGCCATGCTGCTATTACTGACAACAAGAGGAAATTAAAACGTACACTGTTCGAGTGGCCTCTACTGGCCAAATTTTCATACCCGATTCTGTGAAAATCAGTCAGCTGATTCAAATTTGAGAGGTGACACACACACACACACACACACACACACACACACACACACACACACACACACACACACACACACACACACACACACACACACACACACACACAAAAAAAATNCACACACACACACACACACACACACACACACACACACACACACACACATATTTTATTCTTAAAGAAAGGAAAGTATCCTAAAAATAGGATTCCCTGTAATAACATTGGAACAACTCCATAATCTTTCTTTGCAACATTCATATCAACATATTTTTGAAAATTTTAAAGTGACTTGACCAATATCCTTGTTACATTAAGAAAAAACAGTTTTCATGGTCTGCAGAGTTTTGGTTTATCAAGTAACAGTAACAGTCTTGGTTATCAACAGCAGCACAGAACTCCTGTTATGGTTTTACAGTTTCTAAATACACATCATCTCCCAGTTGGTCTCACATTATAGACGGAATATGATACACACCATGGCCAATTAACTTTGGTCAATACAAAAAAATTTGACAGAACTGATTCTAAAATCATCCCACTCACTGACACTTTTATTTTATTTTAAATAATTAACAGTCAAACCTCACACACACACACACACACACACACAATGATTTGTACACAAATATGTATTTAAATACAGTGAGATGAAATATGGCCATGACAATGGAACAGTTTCATGGACACATTTGTTATATTTTTATTGATTTCTAATGCAATGACCTTGTTTTTCTTTCATGCGTACAAAACACACACACACACACACACACTACGTGATAAGAACAACTCACTGTTTCTCGCAGCACCTGCTAACATTACACCAACTTCAACATTAGGCAGAAGTCAAAAGTCAAAAGTTTACAATGGTTTTGCACAAACGGATGATACTCATTCCAAGCTAATGAAACTAAATAACTGGACAATTTATCTCATTTGATGTCCCACCATTTGTGATATGAATGTATAATTACTGCTCCCTTAATATATACTTACTCACAGTATGTATCTTTGTCAGTTCTGTTCTACTGACCAACATCAAACAATGAATATCTGAGACAGGTGCGGCCACAATGCAACAGACTTACAGGCAGCACAGGAGATCTACAGTTACAACCTTCCCTGGTTGAGTCTTATTTAATATAAATACCATCTGTTGTTTGGGTGTATCCACAGTAACATGCAACAACTCAAGACAACAAAAAAGTCCACTTGCAGTGAACTGTCACACATCTAATCTGATCCTTCATCTTGACACTTCACAACCACCTTGGTACCTGTCTTAGCCAGCTGGTAACACGCTAACCATGCTTTATCACTTTATACAAATTTCTCCTTAACAAATTCTGTAAGTTTTCTGACATCAAATGAAATGAAAAGCCATAAACCACCATCTTATTCTCATAATTACAATTGTTCTAGGTGCCATTTGCATCTCAGCTCTTGCTGTGTTTGTGCCTGAAACAGAAAACAACCAGACTATGCAAGAAAGAGACCAGGTTTATTACTAACAAGTTGTAAAATAATTTGCTGTTGGCATAACAAATTTCAGAGCTCCAACGAATTATGCCTTGTAGGTTCAAAAAAAATTTATATGCATGTTACTCTCTAACATGAATTATAAAACTATGAGAGAAAGAGAGACAGAAAGAACTGCAAAGCTGCATGGAAAATATCAGTAGAACAAATCACCAGAGGAAATGGGACATAAATAAATAAATAAATAAATAAATAAATCAGTCAGCACTCCAAACACAGGCACCATCTTCACTCTAGTGTTAGTAATACTTCTCATTTCATGTACACTAATACCTTCTGATGTTGCTATTGGTCTGCAACAAACATTCCTATTACAGCAAAAGACCCATTTAATATTTCTCAAGAGACAAGTGGATTTGAATAGTGAGCAAGAACACAAATGAAACAAGTTTAGGAATGATATAATTGGATAACTGCACTGGAACCTTAAGCAAAAGAAAACACTTTAAATCTGCAAGTAATATGACGTAAAAATTCCTGAATTATACTGACATAGTCACTTCATCACAGTCACTTACTTGGATTTGCCCTTGTCCTTCTCTCTATCTTTCTCCCGCTTCTGGCGCTCTTTTTCTCGCCTCAGCTCATCTGCAAAATCATCTGGTGTTCTGTGTCTATGTCCTGAGCTGAAATATATGTAAAATTTAATCTAGAATACTGGACGGTAAAAACAGCACTTTCCACAACTGTATGTTATGACACCATGTATTCACAAAGGAGTCCACAATACAAACAAGGTAGGAAATGTATGAAAAGGTAACGACTTTGATATTTTCATTATACTTTAATTACCTCAGACAATGAGACTTCAAAAAAATGTACTGGGCATAAACTGTATTTCACTTTTCTCCAAGTTTGTTCAACACACTAAATATTTCACAAGTTATAATTGAGATGTGAGTAGAAAAGTGTGTGTTACATTCATTCAATTTTAACAAAAATTGTACAGTGGTGACAAATTTTTATTAAAATTCCTCCGTACCAGACAGTACAAAAATACATTCAGTGGTTCTCATGAGTGTGGACAGATATATAAAGACACACATGCCAAAGCTTTGATACATTTACTTCGATTTCTCATTGTAAAAGCATGTAAAATTTTGACAGTGCACCCTGTTGCTGAAAGCTGACGTTACACTCCTGGAAGTCAAAAAGCTGGGCCAAACAGATTTGGAAAAACCAGTAATCTGTGGAAAAATCTGTCATGAGAAGTGGGAGAACCAGACAGATCACAAATTATGGCAGGCATAACAGAATATGTGCAAAATGTAAGCTGGAAGCTACACAGTCTGACAATTATATAATGCGACTGATTTTATTTTGACCAAGATAGAAGTGCCATCTATGAAGCAATGCATGCCATCCATGTGCCCAACCTCCATCTGTAATCTGGCAACACTGCAACACCCCACGCCGAGCATGACGAGAAATACGGCGCCATGTTGTGCAGGTAGTGAGAGGACGTGGTCACAGTAGCGGCATGGAGCAGGAAGCAAACATTGAATTCTGTTTTAAACTTGGGGAAACTGCAACTGAGACTGTGGAATTGATGAGACAAGTGTATGGGGATAATTGTTTATCTCGTGCACAGATATTCAGGTGGTATGCATGATTCAAAAGTGGTGTGGAAACGATTGAAGATGAAGCAAGGCCTGGGCGTCCATTTTCTGTTCGTAACGAGGGACTCATTGCGAAAGTGAGAGAACAAATATAAGAAGAAGGTTGTGTGACTGTGAGAATGATGGCTGATGAGTCTGGTGTTAACAGGGAGACGATTCGTCAAATCTTAGTGGAAGACTCGGGCAAGAGAAAGGTCACTTCCTGGTTTGTGCCACATTGATTGTCTGATGATTAAAGACACGAGCGTGTTCAGTACGCAAAAGACATCATTAAAACTGCTCGTAGAAATAAAAGCTTCTTGAATTCGATTTTGGCAGAGGATGAAACTTGGTGTTTTTGCTATGATCCCACAACTAAATGCCAAAGTGCTGAATGGAAGTCACCAGCATCACCAAAAGGCAAAAAAGTTCGTCTTCAAAAGTCAAAAGTGAAGATAATGCTTGTGTGTTTCTACGACAGCAAGGGAATTATTCACCACGAGTTTGTCCCTGAGGGACACTCTGTCACTGGAAGGTTTTATTTGAGTGTTCTGGAACACCTATGGAAGAGGATTCGCCATGTCCGGCCGGAGTAGTCAGCACCAGGCAGTTGGATTCTTCTTCACGACAATGCACCAGTTCACCGGGCAGTTGCTGTACAAGAATTTTTAGTCCGAAAACAAGTGTGCGTGCTCAATCATCCGCCCTACTCCCCTGATTTATCCCCCTGTGATTATTTTCTGTTCCCCAAACTGAAGTTACCATTGAAAGGGCACCTCTTTGAAGATGTTCAGACATCCAAGGAGCTGTGACATCGAGTCTTCGGGCCATACCACAAAAAGACGTGCAGAGGTCGTTCCAGTCTTTGCTAGATTGTGCCACTCACTGTATCGATGCAGAAGGGATGTACTTTGACTAAAATACAGATAGTACTCAAGTCTTCTGTTCCAATGTTATTCTATAACCCCAGTCGCATTATATAATTGTCAGACTGCGTACATTATGAAAATGCCATACCTACAAATGTCACTTACTTGGACTTACCTGCCTGGTAATGCTGCTCATCAGTAACATCAAACTGATAAAATAAACTAAAGAAAAACATTAATATGTCAGATACTTTACCTACCTGTCCTTGTGGTTTCTGGATTTCTGTCTGTAGTCTCTGTCTTTATGGCGTGGACTTCTGTCTCGGCGCACTGGGCTACCCCTGAGGCGTGCTGGACTTCTTTCTCTGCTCCTGTCTCTATAGCGAGGTGGACTTCTGTCCTTACTCTTGCGCTGGATAGGACTCCTGTACCGGGCTGGGCTCCTATCCTTGCTGTAGCCTCTCTTCTCCTTGCTATAACCACGACTACGTGACACTTCCGAACTATGACCCCTCCTGTAATCTCTGGGGGGAGTTCGCCGACGATCCCGCTCTGCACCACGCCCAGGTAATGCCGCAGCTGTTCCCCCAATTCCATCTGCTCTGCGCAAACGGGAGAAACGTTCAGCCTCACCAAATGAGACTTCTTCATCTGGAATGTGACGAGCCTCCTTGGCTGGCTGCGGCTGCGGTAGCACAGGTTTCGGCTGGCGTACCAGAGCAGCTACTGGCGGAAAACGCTCATTCAGTTTCTTCTCAAGCTTCTGCTGGATGGGGACGGGTATACGAGGGAAGAGCGACGAGAACCATTCCAATTTGGTGAGGAATGCACGAAGCATTTCACCGATTGTCATCACCTGACCACCACCTGCTTTCACATCCATTTCCTGCAATTGAAACAAATGAAATATCATGATCCATAAAATACAGCACCCACAGTTCCAGCTTACTGAGACAGACAGTAATGTACAGCAGTGTATGTCAGGAGGGTCATACTGAATAATGAACACACAGCAGTGTGCAATATATATCAGTGACTTTGGGGCATAAAATAATGTACAACACAACTCCCTAAGCAGCTACCCAGACACACACAGAAAAATATCACCAGTTCACTGTATCAACTGAAGCTGCAGCAATCCCTTCGACCAAGCTAGAGAGAACAAGGAAAAATTTATTTTTCCCTTGTACTGTATCATATACGCAACTCTGTAGTATTACAGAACTGGAAGCTTCAGTACAATTTTCCTGACACAAAAATCACAACCTTTGTTTTGCAATTTGCTTAAATATTAATCACTTTTATCTTTCACAGCATCTCTTTCCATGATATTTCCTTGCTTTTCTACCTCATAATTCATTTCCAACTGCAAGTTTAATTTGCTTATCCTATCAATATGTAACCTGAAATGAATCAAGTGACATTCAATGATAAGAGAATTTTTTTTAGGTTGCCATTTACTGGGATATCCTTATTCTACTCTTGCTTCTCTCAACCTATGCATTCCAAAACTATTACCCTAATCCCTTCAATTTAATTATCCTACAATAATATGAACTGGATATACGTCAAATAAAGGTCTCCGTTCTCCACTCAGTTCCCTCTATCTTCAGGTAATTTGTGCATCTGCACACTGCAATATGCCAAATGTGCATACTTCCTCATGATACAGCCCCCCCATGTTCTGAATTCCTAAAGGCATTGTCTTATAAACAGTGCAATACAACATGCAGTCCAAAAAATAATCATATGACATCCAGCACCCTCTGAAGAGAACATCAAATAGGCACTGAAAGGTAAAATTTACAGCAACTGTGAGCACAGAGAAGAGCATTTATGTCACAGCGTCAGTAACAGTTTATGGGAAAAAATTCTCACATCACAATTTATTGACATACAGATACAGTGTGACTGAAAATCAGAGACTAAAAGTGATAAGTCATTAAAAATTAACAATGTCACCGTAAAACAAATGACTGCAAATTCCAGAACACCATGGCAAAAATTTTATGTGGTGCCATTCCCTGCTTTATTTCTGTGTGTGCCTGTGTTATCATTCCAATGCTAAGATACATTTTTGTGGAATTTAAAGCTTCTAACAGATTTATTTCAGTCTTTATGTGACCATAACAATAAGTTACATCAACGATTAAGACTTAACTGGTCTCTATGCAGTGCTCCTTTGCTTCAAACACTGCTATACATTAGGGCAAAAACCTATCACTAAAACCCCAGCCACCAACAATCAAGTACACATCTGGCTTAAAAACTTCAAACAAAACAAGACAGAACTTCCACTTATTTAACATTTTTATAAGCTAGAGCTGAACTATGTACAATATTTAATTCCTACAGTAAAACAGCATACACTAAATACTGCCAGATACTGGTTTCTGTTAGACAGCTGAGGTGTAGTTTTGGGAGAATTTTCTTTAGGAGGATACTACGGATTTACACACTGCTTTTCAGCCAACTGATTTTAACAGTTTCAAAGTCTCCCAAATACAAAAGACTGAATTATGAAGTACAATATGGGGAGAAAAATAAGGTTAGATACATGGAGTCATTCATGTGCAGAAAAAGAGAAACTCACGATGGACAGCAACACAAGGAAGGTTAAAAGGCTGATATGAAATAAGGTGCTTATCATGTAACATAACAGCTTCACCTATGATTCCATACTGGGTTTATCCAAAATATTTTACTCAACATTTCCATTATGGGACATATCTGAGCTAATCAGACATAATATTTGCTGTACGCATGAAATCTGATCCAATGAAAACATGCAAAACAAGCCTAAAACTGGAGATCTCAAAGATTATGACATATGTTCATTCAACACTAACTGTTCAAACATAAAGTCACATATTTTTGAAGTTATCTCTGTGAATAAGCAAGCAACCATACACAAACTACATCACTATATAAGAACCAAAGAGACGGCAGTTTTCACAGAGTCCATTCCGAGACCCTCACCATCTTCAAATCCCAAATGCACTTCACAACTCCAGCAGGCATATTTTGTATCTATACAGCACCCTAAAATATGGACATATGACTGAATTTAATGTGAATTCAGCTTTTCGCGATACAACGTTAAATAATTTCCCTACACGTAGGCATTCTTAGTTTGTATGAAACATACCCAAAATAAACAAAATCTCTGGTCAAAGAGAGCAAAGATTTAAAACTGCCAACATCAGAATAGTCACTGGCACTTCTACCATGATCCTGAATATTCTTACCATTCCACAGACTCCCATTATCATAACAAATTCACACACAAGGGATGGAAATCTGAAACTATATACATAATGCTGGCATGACCTTTCTACATAAACTTCTGTACTTTGTTTCAATAAGGCAATCAGTAACTCACACTATATACCATCAAATGATTCAATAACAGGAAATAATTAATAACAGAGGGTATAAGGAAGCAGGCACAGTCTAATTTAATGTATTATCCTGGAAACTGCCTTGAGTGACTGAGAAAAGCTACAAAAAATGCTCCTGGAAACTGCATTGAGTGACTGAAAAACTATGAAAAACCCTCCAGCAGGATAGCCACTGTTCTGACAGAGATTTGAACCAGCCACATTCCAAATACAACTCAAAAATGTTTCAGCTTGAACGAAGCAACTCAGTACAAAGACTGACTGAAAGTGCAACAGTAAGAATCATTTAACTGAGTCGGGGATAAGCACCTTTCCATACTATGACTTACATATTACTGTACTCAAACATGGGTTTTCCGAACATTCTGCCCAATCAACACCCATGACACAGGCAGACACTCCTGCTGCTTCACAAGCAGCAATTTGGTTTGTGTCTTAGCAGGGAATAAAGATGTGAGCAGGAAACCATTACAGTACGAAGGAGGTGAATCATAAGAGGGAAAAACCATAGGACAAGGACATGTCTGGTGTATAATTCATCTTTTATAAAAACCAACAAAACACATACACAAATACATATGCATGATACTGACCCACTCCTACAAGTTTCAGAGGTTGACCACCATTATCAGTGAGCCACAAGAGTATTTAAAACCTAGTGAAATATGACAGATTTGTGGCGTTAAAATAAATGAACTAACAAGGCTGCGACTTTATTATGGTACTAGGTATTTTAACACTGCAAACTGCATCATAATTCACTAGGTTTTAAATACTGGTGTGGTTCCTTGATGATGATGGTCAGCTGCCAAAACACGTCAGAGTGTACTGACACAGCCGCCAAAACACGTCGGAGTGTACTGACACAGCCGCCAGAACACGTAGGAATGTACTGACACAGCCGCCAAAACACGTAGGAGTGTACTGATATCATGTACACCGTACGGGTTTGTATGTGCAAAATGTTTGTTTTAAAAAACAAGAATTATATCTCATTGCACAGTATGAATAACATTAAAATGTCCGACTATGTTTTCTTGGTAATGTACTTGTACAAAACGTGTTTCACTTTAGTTTACCAGGTTCTTTGTGCTACTTGTAAATACTGACACATTCACAGACTGTAAATGGAATTCAGTTTTCTACTGCATTGTACAAATACCACAAGAGCCCACTGAACCAAAGTTTCCTCCAAACTTAGTCTCTAAGAGATTCATCAAGAACAAAATACGTCTTAGTACTTGCAGTCAAACTAGCTTCGAAGCACAAAAGTTGCACTCCGCAAGTCTTAGGACGTAGCAGGCCTTGGGTCCTGTTGGAACACGGAATGGCTATTACATTCACAAATATACAACTCTGGCAGAAGTGCTCAGGAAACATCCTTGTCAAGAAAGTGTTCCTGATATTTTAATACCTTTACTTGTGGTAAAAAAAAAAAAAGGATCAAAACCAAAACACAAATCATGTTAGACACAAAGATTTCCAATATAAAGCATTATTGTACATTAGCCATGGTAAACATTCACACAATGCACAGGTCAGAGAACACAGGCATCCACATTACGTCTGTACAGTAACAGAATACATAAAGATCCAGACTGCCTTCAAATTTTAATGTACAGTCAAGGATTTGTGGTCTTTACTTGAGAAATGAATAGCTGCTCAGCTAGTCACAAAACTCCACCCCTTTTGGTACACGAAGGTTCATTACCATGTTTTCAAAACCTCACCACTGGGCACCATCCTGACCACAAAGAATCCAACCCACAACTGAATTCCCAACTTCTTAAAACAGGCATACCGTAAGTGTTTACCACAAGTTATTTAACAATGTTTAAAATTATCAAAGAAACAAATTTTAAACTCATGGCATAAGGATGTTTTCAGAGCATCAACAACACAATGCCAGCACTACGTATTACACCGTACAATGTGAAGCACAGATACATAAAACTGATTTCATGGTAAAAATTCACCAGACACAAACAATGTTTACATGTTATGGCAACTCATTAATGTTGCAACTTACATTACTGAGATTAAAAGCAGGAACTGCAGTATGATAAACATACATGCTGATATGCACTGAACTACAGCAAGAAACTAATTAGCGCTTCTGACTCATATTAACGAACTCCCAAAACTACATAAAATCATTTTAAATTAGAACAAAATGTTTGTTTTACTTACCAGGTTTATCTGAGCCTTGCCTTCAAGTTTAGGTATGGGATAGATGTGGAAGGAAAATTTGAAGGGCTTATATATAAAAATTCAATACAGCAGAAATAACTGCTCTTTCTTGAATCATGAAAACTTTAAATGCTAGACATAATTGAAGTGACATTCTACTGCATCCAAAATGTAACAATGCAGAGCAACAAATTTTGAAAATAATTTATTTCTTGGTATTAACCTATCACATATGTATTAAGTTTTGAGTTAATAAATATGTTTCTTGTCAGTAAAGAGACTGAACCAAACCGGATGGTTACACTATGGCATAGTGATTAAGTCTGCCAGATGTTTCACATTTTGTTACCTTTACATATAATTCAAGTAATGTGAACAGATGAAAGAACAACACTTTTTAAACATTCTCTGCTTCACGTTTATGATACAGCCTGAAAAAACCTGTTGTACTAAAGTCAATACTAAGGCACTTAAACCTGCACTGATGACAGGTCTGACAAGAAGTCACATAACCATTTTCTCATATCCTCTTCACTCATGTTCTTACAGAAATAGTAATTCGTTACTCATGTTCTCAAGAGAAATTCACTGATGCTCACGGGCATCCTCATTTAGATCTAAAAACAACTGAATCAGGTGGGAAGTATGGGAATGGGGCAGGCTGCATTACGTACCTCAGGGTCTTCTAGGTAAGCGCTGTACCAGTCCCAGAGATCAGCTGGCGGTTGTGTGTACCTGCCAACACAATAATACACTCCATATTTGTATGTTTCCTGACTGTGCTGGAAACTGTATTGTGGCTACTGGACAGAGAAGCACTTGTATGATCAAAATATACAGTAACTAATTTGATGCAGTACACACACCACCACTAGACATTTCAATTTACTCTACAGCGCAATCACCCATAAGAAGGTAATAGCACTCAGATACTCGAAACTTCCCGCATTTATGGAACCCACAGGTTCATTACTGGATTCACAAAAACCCAACAACAGTCCCCTAATCTAAACCCATCAGCCCACATTCTCCCATTCTCTTTCTTCGGTACTGAAGACTTCAATATTACTTTCCCATCTATACCCAGGCCTAACAAGTGGTCTCCTTCATTCACGCTTTACGACCAGAACTTTGTACGCATTTCCCTCCCTTCCCACATATGCTGCACACCAGTCTAGCCCATCCACCCTGATCTGATCATCCTAATAATAAGTTGCAAAGCATACTAATCATAAAGCTCCCAATTACACAATTTCCTCCACTCTCCTGTCACTTCTTCTCTCTTATGTCCAAATACCTCTTCATTGCTCTGTTCCCAAATGCTCTCAGTCCCTTCAAACTTAATTCATACAGTCAAACCTCCATTTAATGTCTGTTGCAGAAGACAGGATTGGATAATAAAGTGCAGAATCTCCACATCTAAGGAAATGTAACAGTGAGATTATTAACTTGGGATTACTGAAACTGAACATTAAATTATGGAAGACTTTCATGAAAGACCATTCAATTGGGAGTTCCACAATAATTCAGATGACACTGTACAATTCAGTAACACCTACACATATTACAAAAATGAGTACCCAACTTTCTGATGCAAACATTCAAAAGTTCTCTTCCCATCATTTGAGTTAAAGGAACATCACGTTTCAGAAGCTGGCCTTGCTTCCGTTGTCAGGGAGATTTATGCAACCTAATTTGGTGACTCATCTGATACAGTAAATTTCTATTCCTGGACATAGGGATGACAAACACGGGCAAAGGAAGAAAAGACACCTTACAAAATGTTCTTTCTTTAACCAAAATCAGTTACTTGAGAATGTCCAATATACAATACATCTTCATCACAAGGCTTAATGCTAGTCTTAAAGAACCTTTCTGTTTAGCACATTAAAATTCATTCCATTACAATGCATTTGAAGTTAAAGCTATGGCATGCCATCTCACACATAAAACAATAAATCGTTCTAAGAACATTTCATGATTTGGCCCCACAAACCCCAATGCTGCAGCTCTAGCAGATTAAATGACATCACAGTAGCATTTACTGTGGCTGCAACAAATATATCAGATCCAGTTGAGAGTACAATTGTATAACTGATGACATATTTCAATCTAGCTCTAAGTCATAAAATGCTGAATGATAAGGCAATGCAGTGCAGACCTCAATACCGGATGTCATTCAAGTCGATCGAGTAATTCTGAGTGCTAGAATGCATTCATCAGAATCATGTAGTATAACCACTTTGCCATAGGCACATTTCTGCAACCATGCTTTTCATACATAACACCTGTGAATCTCAACATTGCAATGAGATTTTCTGCTACATACTGAATGAACTAGTCTCTATCAATACCATGTTGTGAGACCCATCTGCCAGCTGCAGTACCAACAAGAACAATACCTAAACCATGTGACTCAGCTTCCAAATGCCGTCATTTTAAAAGAAAAAACACAGTTAAATCAGAAGCCTCCAGCCAAGGGTACAGACGTGTGAATTCCCACTCCTCAAACAAATGCACAGCAGCTGTTTCACTTAATTTTTGTGTTCAACTACAATTATTTCTGGACTCTGTAAACTACTAATTTAATACACTAATGTCCGTCAGAATGGCATATGTCCATGCTTCAACTGATAATGAAGCCCAGAAATTTCTCTCCCCATCCACATGAGCTCGATCCAACTTATATCCGCAACTTACCTGATGTACATAAAACCGAGACCTCGAATATAAGGCGAATCTGGATGGGTGAGTAGCCCATTTACCTGCTTTCTTGTCAACTTGAGAGTGAACAGTTTATACAGAAGGCAGAAGGCAGTGGAAACAATGCCTCCAGCACCCACACCTCGAACCTATCAAACACAAATGCAAAAAGAAACTGAAGTGCATAATATCCAGTGGTTACAAGCACCCACAGCACACAAATCATAAGAACACCCTGTAAATGTGGATATCTCTGTGAATACTGCAGTGTAGAGGTCAGTACTCCTGCCAAGCATGCACAAAAGGCACAGTTCCAATTTCAACTAGCTATCAGGTATCCTGATGCTTTTTACAGTCTCTTCAGGAAATGACAGTGCAGTGCCTTAACCACACCATGAATTAGTCCCTACATTTTGTAAGAACTCAGTATTCATAGACAACCTGCCATGTCTTAATGATGTTACGATAAGTTCACAAACCAATAAACAAATATCCTTCAGTCACATTTTGAACACCAAAAGGACTTAAAATATCAATAACAAACAAATGTATAACTCTGAGGCATTCAGCTATGGTGTTTACTTCTAGGTCAACCTCCTTATTACCATTTAATGGACATCCTGTTTGTTGTTTTAGTCCAGTACATTAACATCACATACACAGACTAGAAAATCATCTGTTCCACTTAGTCCCAAACTCACACCATTCTGGTGTATGTTTCAGGGCTGTGGAATTGGAGTCAGAAGGAAATTTGGGTGCAGTCAGAGTCAGAATTGGTAAAAATGTACTGACTCTCACTCTGACCAAAATATAAAATCTTAAATAGATACTAGCTACAATAACCATCAGACTTACACTTAAACATAGATTGTAAGTCTAATAAGTTGCCCGATGATTCACATGGTGGTGATGAAATGTCTTATACTACCACTTACCATTTTAGTAGGTTTACTGCTATTAAAACATATTGAGCTTTTATGAAGGAGTTGAAGTTGGAGACTTAAAAATTGAGGAGCTGGAGTTGGAGGTTTTGTGTACCAACTCCACAGCTGTGGTACCTTTGTCTAAAAATATTGTGAGCAACAGGTGTGAGGCTGATCAGCATGCCATAAAGATTTACCGAGGAAATAAGGTACTCTGACAATCCAGTTGCACATTAACAATATTGTACCCACACTTGATTATCTCTACATATGAGATACAATGTCACTTACACCTCCACACATGCCTGTTTGTCCAGCAGTCTTCCGACTTCCTTTCTCCCATGGCTCCAGGTGTGTAACTTTGTAGTAAATCTCATCTATTACCTCATGGTATGTTTTCAGTTCATATAAATTCACTGAAATAAAATTGGCAGGCAAGTTACTGCAACAGTGAATTAGCTATATGAAGACATTGCAAACCATCACTTGAAAATCACAGATTACAAATTTCTTGAGGTTAATATCTGTATCTGCAGGATAAGAAATATTGCATGGGATGTGCAACTGTGGGTGTGGTCGAGTTTCGAGTGGAAAAGCAACACAGACA
Source organism: Coptotermes formosanus (assembly GCA_013340265.1). Classification (NCBI taxonomy): domain Eukaryota; kingdom Metazoa; phylum Arthropoda; class Insecta; order Blattodea; family Rhinotermitidae; genus Coptotermes; species Coptotermes formosanus. Next base: position 196,070 of record BLKM01000078.1, read on the forward strand.
CAATGCCAAATATACTGTGATTGCTGCAAAATAATTTTTGTGCCTTAATTAGAAGCAACATAGGACTCACATCAACCTGACCATATCCACAGAATATGTTTTTTTCAATTAATAGCAGGTGTCAATTTTTCCATTCCAGATTCTAGACCATGACAGTAAGGAGAAATTATTATTATATACTCAGCAATTCACGATTTCTGTTTGTACACACAAGTGAGTAGCCCAGACTATACAGTGTTAAATAACTGGTTAACTACCAAATAATGAAGTGCAATGAATGATGATGTGGCCAAACGCACTATCCTAACACTTGCCAGGAGGGGCTATGACAAACCTGTCACAATTGAAAATACACATACAGTCTAGCAGTGTCTGAGTATGCAGATTACAAAGGATGAGAGATGTCCGCAACACATACCATGCGTGCCAAAATCAAATTTTGGTTAGAAAACCTCAAGGGAAGAGACTAGTTGGGTGCATGCACAGGTCAGAGGATAATATTAAAACTAATCTCCAAAGAGTTTTGAAGGTGTGAACTGGCTCAACAATGAGGCCAATCATACCCTTTTCTGAACCTAAGCAATGCCTATACAGGCCTGAACAGGCCCGTAGGGTTCCAGGAGGTTGATACTCCCAGAATTTCTAGACACTTGGCACATGAAGGTGGTAAGGTTGTTGGCCATACACACTGCCTGCCTTTACCCCCCCAGGAAATAATCCTGGTACTCATTTCTGTTACAGGCTGAGTTGACCCCAGGACCATAGTGCGGCCGGAAGGATTATGTCAATGAAAAATTCCAGTGACACCATTGGGAATCGAACCTGAGACCTTCCGGGTTGTAGCACAGTGACTCAAGCAACTGTGCCACTGCAGGCCCCATTTTCTGAACATAATAATGAACAATATTGGACTCCACAACAAGGAAATCATTTAACCAGCTGAAAAATTATCACCAAAAAAACAAGTAGCACTGCACTGATAACATTCACTAACAGCAGATTTATATAAAAAGTAATAGTATGTACCAACAACTTGACACTGTACCTTTAAAATAATGGGAAGACTGAATGTTTGTTAAAATCATTGGATTTAGGTTCATTGTCCTTTCATTGCCCCATAATGGCAAGACATTATTTTTCTTCTCTACCTTTTGATGGACTGCCTTTCTTTCTTCATCTACACCTGGACTGGAGTTACCCCAAGGACTACCTGTAAAAAACATTCAGAACAACCATCAGTTTCCAGTCCTGCTTAAATCATTCAACACATTCAGCTTCTACCTCATTCACTGTTACACTGCAAAAATTCAAAATAAATGTGAAGGCACAGCAGTGAGTAGAGTACAGCAGGGCATACACCGCAGCGAACCTTGCACCTCATCCGTTTCCGATCTTTCATGCAACCCTTTGCTTAAGCATTCAGCAGCCCTGCACATTTAGAACAGTGGGTCTAGCACATCCTGAATATGAAGCAGGAGCTCCAACTACCTGATTGCAAAACATGATGCAAAAATTTAAACCTAAGTCAGCACTGAGATGACTGGTGAAGACAGAAATCCTTTGGTTTAATTAAAGATATGCTTTATGAATTAACTGTTATATGTAATTATAACTAAATACTAGTGCTAAAATGGAAGTGCCAGGCACAGACTGATGGGTGAAATCACAATGGTGAGCACTCACATCATCAACAGGAACAATGAAATTAAAAGGAAACAAATTTACATATTTACCTCTGATCATGAAGCACACACTGACAAAAACCTCATAAATAATTAATGTACAGTGCAAATTTGCAAAAGTACTTACTGTATTGAAAATTTATGATTCCAATTTGTAACCCTCTCCTCTGGAAAGACACAATTAAGAGTGCTGAGTGCCATGGTAAAGCCTCACTTAGCAACCTCAACTACAAAAATTGGAAAAATTTTTACCCAAGTTCTCTCACAGAGACCACAGAGATCGGCATGCCAAGAACACTAATTCAGTACAACTCAAATACATAACTGTTTATGAATAAAATACATAAACCTTGCATATAATACCATGTTTGTAAAACCAAGAACACAGTCATGCCCCCCAGCAAAACATTTCTCCCACCATCAGAGGTATTTCATTAGTAAAAATGGAGTAAACCATAAACATAGTAAAAAAATTAGGTTCAGTTGGTATAATTGAAGCACATTAAACAATTAACAGAAAGCCTCACAAGTGAAGAAGGAACAATGGGAAATGATAAAGGAAGGAATGCATTAGTTTCCAAAGCATGTTCAATTTTGTAAACCATCATACAGGTTCGACAAATTGAAGGATACTACTTACAGTTAAGACAGGTCATGAACACCAACAATACAGTAGATTAACTGCGGCATCACAATGTTTCAGGTTTGACGTCTTGGTTCATACATGTGTATAAATAAATGAACTTATCCAAACTGACACAATTTAAATGCTGCATTGTCTTACACGCCTTATTTTTGGAAACAAGAAAGTCTTCACTGGCTTCAAAACATAATGACATATGCTATTGTCTCCAATTAATGGGCATATAATGCTGTATGTTAAAAACTTCATACAAATCCTTATGTTCTTATCTTATAACAAACGTCCCTATTCAGGAAAAGAATACATTTAAAAAAACATGAGCACAAATTTACAGTCCAGAAAAATATATACATATTTCAACCAGCAATGGAGCTGACAGACTCATAATACGACTACGAACGTAACTTTAAATCTGGCGAACAAGTGATAACAAATATGCACAACGTAAATATACATTAAATCCACATACTATCTGCTACATAATTCAGAAGACTTACTGAGAAAGACATTATCCAAATTTATACACTGTGAGTTTCCTTCATGCATAACACTCAAAGCAATATCGTTAACTTCTTATAACATTTCCCCGACATTTTCACAGCAGCAGTGGCATTCCACAATTCCCGTGAATGGTGTCGTTATATTGCACATGCACTATTCAGAACACAATCAAAAGCTAAGAAAAATAACGATTACTTTCTGAAATCTCAGGATTTAACCCACAAATATATAAGAAAGACTTGCACATCGTAGGCTTTTAGGCTTCCCATTACTTTTTTATGTTCAGCATAAAGCATAATGAAAATGTTACTCATTTACCTTCATTTTCACACCCTTCCACGGAATCCATTATATTTTTTGGATGGACACTATATAACAATTTCAACCTGTTTTCAATTTCAATATCAAATAAAAGTAATAACAATAAGACTCAAGTCAAACATAATAAATTAATGCCCGTTAACACATTTTTGTTTAACGTATGCCAATGGCTTCTAACCTTGAAAATGACGTCAAAAACCAAAGAATGTTAATTGAAAGAAGGGGCTTTTTATGTGGCAGAATTCTTTGAAATTAACTGAAAGAAAGAAACTTAAAATTAATTACAATATAAAATTAAAAACTTCATGGTCATTCCGGAACGAATTTGAGCTGTAAAAGTGACGGAAACAACATTTCTATACAATATTTCATATTATCCAAAACAGTGAAAACATTGGATAGTACAAAACTACCCATCTTTATCGAAGAGTCTATGAAAATCTGTATATCACTGCCTTGTTAACCACCGGTTTCCTGCTACCACGGATTACACACGTAATACCAACATGAAAATATGCTGACAATCGTAGTCAAGGTAAAGATGGCAGCACGGGGTTGCAATTCCAATTATTTCGTGACTGAACGTAAACATGCATAACGTATTAGTGTTACGTTTTGTCACGCAAGTGATCTGCTTAGAACAATGATCATGAGGTAGTGAAATATCAGGTAGCTGTCCTATTGCCAAATTTTATTAGCCGTGGCTATTGACTGTTACAATTTTTGTCTCGTCTCTAACACAATAATAAGTACTAACTATCTGCATTGCCTTTGGTTGTGGGGTGCATCAGAAATATGTGCATACAGCTTTTACAAAGGAGGTCTGATGCTGAGACAAGCGCAAAGCTAATTCACATAAAACATAAGTTTTTTTTCCATAATAGCTTCATTGCACCCTTCTGTAGATTTCCAGATGGAGCTATGCCATCCCCTTGCAAGAGAATGTGTTTATTTTTTCAAGTGGATATCATTCTGTTTTCTGACAGTATAAACTGCATCGTACATTTCCGTACTGAAAGTTAACTTGCAAGAAGTGTGTTAAAATTGTTCACTGTATTTTCATTTTTTATGCTTTGTCTCGACACTTCTGTTTATTTGTGGCCCATCAACCAGTTTTTTATCTTATGTGAAAGGGCATGGGAAATAAGAGAGGTATAGGTATTACACCAAAATGTAATAGCTTTAACCTATAAAATGTACTTATGCTTTTAAATGGTACTTTAGCCAGAACATCAAGACTGGCTGTGGGGTCTGTCCAGCCTCCTTTTCAGTGGATACCAGCGTTCTTTCTCAGGGGAAAATTAGCTGGGACCTAAAGTTGACCATGTGTACCTAGTACCAAGGTTAAGAATGAGTCAAGGTATGCCTGTACTCTGCCTGTATACTTTCATGGCATAGCTTTATAAAAGTGCAAAGGCAGAATCAAATGAGAAATTGTCACAACTTGGATTAGATAAGGATTCAAATATAGAAGATTGTAGCCTGTTTCAAGGCACTGTGCCTATCTCTGAAGCAGTGGCATCTGTAGGAAGTAATCCATTACCCCAGTGACTGAGTGGGACCACAAGAATGGTTGCTTGGCAGAAGGGACCGACAGATTAATGTGGGCTCTGAAACTTGAGGGGGGGGGGGGGGTGGCGGCACTGCTATTCATTGTGTTTCGTAAGTGTTATCTTTGGTAGAGGTGATGGATTCAATTTGTGAACAAAAACCCTACACAAAGATCTGGCCACAAAACAACTTCACAAACTGGTGAATGAATGTCCAGTGACTTACGCCATGACTGCGATGTCCCCTGCAGCCGTTAATTAAGCGAAGTGATGAGAGTTTTGCCTGTTGTATGTTATGGACTTCTCGCTATGTTGAGATTTTAGGGATGAAATGTGGTGGCATTTTGTTACACATATATGATCTGAAATGTAACATATCAGGTATTTTTTCATACTTGCTCTCATGGCAATCCCCTTTTTGACTATACAGAAATCCTGGAAAATGTTACAAGTCATCATATTAAGTTACCTTCTTTGTTTAAGACAATCTACATGCTTTTCGCCACAGTATGCAAAAGCGTTGTTTTACACCCTAGTTCTGTTCCTGAGAAACTGGGTGTAAATAAAAAAAAGACATCAATAAAAAATGGTATTCCCATAAGACAAAAAGACTTAAATACATGGATATAAACCAGCCAAAGAACATTAAACCTAAAATGAGAGGGCATAAATTAAGAATTGGTGTAAATTGGTAAGGGACATTAAAGCAAAAAGATGTAAAAGAAGGCCTTGGTATAATTAGTTTTAGTTTTCTGTGAACTGCAAAAACCATCTCTAAAGTTTTTATTTAGAGGCAGGATACAGAAACTTACTCAGGATGATAACAGTTTCAGACAACAACATTTATTTTACAGATCAAAAGTATGTAACTACATATACTGCAATTACAAGTACATCTGTAACATAACTCTCACAGCTACAGTAGGGAATGTAATTCTGTTGGAGAAACGGTATCTGTTGTCTTAAGACTGCACCTTTTGTGCAGACACAAGCAAGACAGGTAACACCATTTAAATATCCTTGCATGCTAGTAGCTATCATTTACATTTACGCTGCTGTTGTGTGGGTTACGGTGCCATGTAGTCTGTCGGGGGGGGTCTAATACAGATGGAAGCAGTTTGTTCCTCTGAAACGTCAGTGTAGCCTGAACCAGATAAACTGATGTAATGTGTGTGACAGGAAGTTCAAGTGAGAGGCAAGAGACTTGTAACTAAAAAAGTTATTTGTCTTCAAGCTTTCGCAGCAACAGAATTCAATAAAATCTTCTCAGGCAGACAGCTGCGTCAAAGAAGGAACTTCTTCCAACATTTCAGGGACTGATTCTGTCCTGTGAAGATGGGGGCACAGTCAGTCCCTGAAACGTCGGAAGAATTTCACACTTTGATGCTGCTGTCTGCCCGAGAAGATTTTATTCAAAAAAGTTATTATTGATTGCAAAAACATTATGACACAAACATCGGCATGTGTAAACATACCTGACAGCTAGGATCCCAATGCTTGTACATACAATAGTGTGTTTCTAAGCAAGAAGCTTCGTGGATTGCAAACAGGGAGATGCAGAGCTACCACATTTGCCATGTACCCAGCCCATCCCTAGTCTTTGTCATGGTAACATCCTGTAAATGTTATATGAAGCATTCAACATGCTCAGAATTTGAGTTCACAATAATGCATTGTGGGTGGTGAAAACAGTCTTTCAGAGCGTTAGTACCATGTTGGCATGGCCGCTGCAGGTGTCCATAGCAAGTAATGTTAAGAGCACCATGGCTACGAGTAGGGTGACTGTGTGGCAGCGATGGCGACTGTAGAGGCAGATTAATGAGGACTGTTCAGAATTCACATTCTGCTTTGTGGCAGATTTATTTGGCATGAGTTATGCTCACCTACCAGAACAACATGGCACCATAACCCAGATGATCAAAGTACAAATGTTACTGTTCTGGAAACCTCAGATCTTATGTATCATACATTCACATTGATCCTGCACCGTCACTGGCTATGCTGTCCAGTTCATCACTGTCACAATTACTGGAGGCCGCACCACTTCCTGGCATCGCAACTCTGGCATATTCATCTGTGTCAATTGATTTGCAAAAGTGAATAGCATACTTCAGCTTCTCTCTAAGAACAGCCTGAAAAATGAAACAGGTGACATGATACCACAACATGACTAGTGCCAGTACTACACAACCAGGGTAACGGTCACTACTGTTACTACTATGCTGCTGCTGCTACCACTGCCACCGCCGCCGCTGCCGCCCCCACCACCACCACCACCACCACCACCACCACCGCCGCCGCCGCCGCCACCGCCACCGCCACCGCCACCATGACTACTTCATTGCCATCATTCACGTCCATCCAACAATTAAGTATAAACTGATTCATTATTTGAGGTTAAAACATGTACACTAATTGTAATTTTGATTAGCTTCTGATGTATTCCCTTCTTTTTCTATGCCACTTTCTGTTACTCTGGCTTCATGGCGTGTATAGTCATAAATTTGCGGGTTTATTACCCGTAACTTACACAATGTGGGAAGTCACTAACATATGGACAACCCAATTCAGTTCATCACAACAAATCAAAGCTACAAAGGAACAGAAATTGTCTTTCAACATGCAGCTCCATATGCAAGGATCATTCTTACCTTACATGAATATCTTGGCATTTTCAGTAAGAAGAAACAGGTGTAACTCTCTGGCAGAAAGTGGTCTGGAGGGTTGTATTTGTCAAGGACCTGGAAATAATGTTAAATGATTTGACTGAGTTTTATAAAGCTCTGAACAGCACAGACTAAATAAACACATACAGCAACATATGTGCTATAGTATGTGTTGCACTTGGAGTATGAAAGCTGCAAACTGTACACACAATATAACAATCCTGGCATGCTCACTTCAATATTGCATCGAGATTTCAGTCTGCAAATTCCGACTTCGAATGGTGTTTTACAAGTAACATAAAGCAAGTAGGGCTGGATAAGCAATGAAAATGCAGTCACTGTTTCTTCATCTATGAAACAACACAGCATAAAAATCTTTTTTGTTCAATTATCTTAAAAACGTAAGACTTACAGAAAAAGTGTGTCAAAATCTGTTTCAACTTTAGTTGCAAAATATTTCCATGCCAGTAAGTATTTAGTGAGTTATAACTTGAGATGCATGCTATAAATATACACAAGCCACAGTGTAAAATGTCTGTCAGTGCCACATGTTCGCTCAAATTTCAATGGGTTAACAAATTGTAGTAAACTCCACAGTATCAAATTTCATGAAAGTCTGTTCAGCAGTTTTGCAAGTTGTTACGTGGACAGACAGATATGTCAAACTTAATAAGCACATTATTACCCTTCACTGTGAACAAGCCAAAAATGCCACAGCAAGGGCTCACAGAAACCGTAAGAGACAATTTACATTACTGACATGTATACATACAGTAAGAGATGAAACAGACCTTAGTATAGAGCAGTACACAAAATGGGAATTGTCTAGAGTGGGTTCTTGAACTGGCCACAAAACACATTTTGACTATGAAGATGGATGCAGCATGTACTGCACATTTTACTGACCTGAAGTACAAAATCACGTCCTCTGAAGTCTGCAATGGTTCGAGGAAGGCGGGTTCTACCCCACACAAAACGCAGGAAAAGGGAACGCTCCTGATTGGTGAACTCCTCCATAACATCCCAGAACCACTGAACAAGCGATGCATTTGCATCAATACCTGGAATGAAGTCAGTGTTTACCAACAGTATTACACAGTCAGTACCTGGATTTCAACTCAGGGTTAACACAGTTAAAATTGAAGAGATGTTAGCTCTGCATCAGTCAGACTGCATGTAAGTATAAGGCAGGAAGAACAAAAACATATACTGTGTCAGTAACATTTCTGGCTGTGATAACCAAAATCTTCTTCTTTCCTTGTAATGACGCACGACATAGGTCACCATAACACATCTGGCACAAGTTGCTTGTAAAAAATAATAATTAGGTAGTTTGCATGTGTACATGAGGTGATTGTGAATGGTGTTTCAAAATACATTTTAAAGAAAAACCCATAACTAACTGGAACTAACCTACTGTACTTGGATGAACAGAAATAAGATGCCATCAAGTGAGGACAAAATGTTTTATTTTATTAATACACGACTCATTCCTCAGTTGCCTCCTAGAGTGTGGCTCCTGAAGTTCATTTAGCTGGCCACCCCTGACATGTGCTAAAAGAAATAGCTTGCTGAAAAGTAATGGAAATGAAAGCAACATATACACAACTCTTCATTACTGACACCAGTGACATCTGTGGCAACAAATAATTCAAAAGTACTGTACATGTTGTGTTTCACTTCATTTTTAACTACTAATAAGTCACAAATACTAACATTACAGCTGACTTGGCTTGAATAAAATATGTACTCATATACAGTGATATATTAGTCACGTGATGTAGATGAGACATGAAGCATGCATGTGGACACAAGGAATGCATAAGAAACTTTAGATGGAAAACACAAAGGGATACCTATGTAGCTAGGAAGAGGACATTAAAATTTACATTAAAGTATGAATGTGTCAAAATGTACACAGATTAAACTGGCCCAGAATAAGGTCCAGTTGTGTGTGTACTCCTATGTACATGGTAACAAGCATTTGTATTCATAAGAGACGGAATTTCTTAACGAACTCAGCAACTATTGGCTCCTGAAGAACAGCCTTTCTGCACAGTTAAGCGTATCTTTCAAAGAAAATTTGAGGTTTTCATGCCATAGTAATGTAAGCATTTCTCAATTCCCACATACCATAAATACATAAGCACACACTATTGCACACAAGGGGATAAATAGTGAAAATATAATAAATGGTTAAATCACAAGTAAATGGGCCAGACAAGAGCCTGCTGATACACAGAACAGAAGTACTAAATCAGTGGGTGAAGTAAAAAAAACCTCACTGCAAATCTCACAAGCACATGAATTTACCTTTGTAAGTGGCCACAGACTTGAGAAGGCTGAGGGGAATGTCAGGTGAACCACAAACCATTGTTTCAAGTTCATAGCCACTGAAGAGAGACAAAAGTGGAACTGGGATCACTTTTGCCATTCCTTCTCGGACTGCAGCCACTTGCTCATCAAACTCATGAAGTCTGAAAGGAGTAGCAGCACAACACACAGGGAAAAAACATTATTTGAGATTTCCTGTTGCTATGGATATTCCTGGCGGCATAAAATACTTCATATTTTCAAACTTTTCTCAGCAACCAATAATTATTTACCTCCAAAGAAATTCTTATCCCTTGGGCATAAAATGGCCAGGGAATCAAGTTGAACACTCACATCCACCTAGCACTGAGGTTAAAAATAAGTGGAGCTATCCCTCCACTCACCCTATATACTTCATAGTGCATACAGGGACAAGAGTTTTTAGATGTCAACAAACATATGTGTGTCACTTACTTTAACAGTAGAGGACTCTACACCAAACATATTCATATGTTTTTATAACTGTCAGAACAAGCAGTTAATTAGTTCCCCAACAGCATAGCATTAACCAACCATATTTTTGTACAAAGAAGCTGTGTGTTCTGTGAACATTACGATTTTCTGGGTTGTTACACAATGTTCTTTGCTGTGCAGAGTTCAGTGACCTTTGCATGCTTCAGACTCACCTGTAGTTCAATGCAAGTCGCACATATTCGAGTCTGTTCTCAGGCATGATACGGTGGTATCGAGTAGAGAGCGGTACTTCATTGCCGTAGGCAGAGGGTGTGGCAAAAGGCATTTCTAATGTCTGGAACACCTTTGCATCTGGTTCCATATCCCGAATGCACAGAAGACCTGCACGCAATCCGCAGTAAAAGTAGTAATTTAACTCTCAAAACTACTAACTTAACTTCTGTGGTGCCTACAATCCAGTAGTATTATCTCAGTGCTCAGTTCAGTTCAACATTCAAAACCACTACTCCCCACAAAAATATCAAACAGGGATTTCACTGTACACAGTCTCACAATAACTCACCAGTGGATTGAAAGGAACAACAAAATCTCAATATAATCAAACCATCCATGTAACAAATCAAACTGAGGTTATAAACAAGGTAATACTATGCACTTATAAAAGCTGTGAGTGTGTGTGTGTGTGTGTGTGTGTGTGTGTGTGTGTGTGTGTGTGTTAAAAGTGCCCTCAATTACTGAAATTATACGGCATCAGTAGTGGATGGACGGATGAAGGAATATGGTTTATTGATAGAATGATACTGACATTAGAAAACTGATGGACTCAGAGAAAAACCTCTACCAGCACCACTCTGTCCACACAAATCCCAAATTGCCTGGCCAGGGATCGAATGCGGACCTTCACACCGAGAGACAGGTGACTGTTTAAGCCGTGGCATGGCCTTATCAGCTGTACTCTCCAAACTAAAAATGGCCACGAACAAAAAAAAAATGAAAGGTCCTGTGAATTTGACATTACTGTGTAAATGAAATTGGGGTGTCTGTTCCCACATGGACAGAGAATATTCTGGCACAGAACTCAGCCAAAGCACTGATATGATGCCAAAGTCATCTAAAAATTCATGAATTTATTGCTTATGAATGTAACCCTGTGGGCTGGGATAGCCTAGTCAGTACAGTGACTTGCTACAGACTGGACAGTCCAGCGATCGAATGCTGGTGGCAGCGAGATTTTCCGGACCCATCCAGACCAGCCCTCGGGCCCACCCAGCCGCCTGTACAATGGGTACCGGGTCTCTTTGCCTGGGTTAAGCGACCGGGGCGTGACATTGACCACCCACTCCCATCTAGCACCAATGTTAACGAAAGAGTAGAGCTATACTTCCACTCCTCCTCTAGGCCTTCATAGCCTGTTCTAGGGTGAACTGTACCTTATGAATGTAATGCTATAAACCAGCAGGTTTCAAACAGGGGTGAAAGAAGCCTCATAAGGGGGTACGTGAGATATACTGCATACACTGTCCGGTACAGTTCAAAAGGGCCGGAAAAGTGTTAATGACTTCCTTGTGTACAAAATTTCTCCAAAATGAAGAAAAGTCTTTTGACCCTGTCATGTTTACAGTAACACGCAATTTAACGCAAAAACTCAGTGTCATTGAAAACAGGTACATGAAAGTTTCACGCTAGGCGCAAGGGTTATATCAACAGAAAAAGGTTCACAACACTGCTACAGATTAGCAGTGAAAATCCAGATGATTTCACAGATGTTTTCAAGACATGATTTAAATGAACGTCTAGTTATGACTGCGCATGTGCCAACCATTGTAACAAATATCACAGTTATAATAAAATGTCACATAGTTATGTACATGGATGCCATAAAATTCTGTCCATGAACTGTGATTTTAAAGCTGGTAAGAATCATGCAGCATACCTGGTACATAATCCCTGTCCACTTCTGTGAGATCTGCAGGTGTAAGCGCCATTCCTGCCAGCTGCTTCCACACAGGTTCAGCAAGATTCAGGCTCAGTGGACTCCCTGTTCTTATGGCAATCCCCATCAAGACACCTGCAATGACAACTGACAACTCAATGGAAGAGTCTTGCCAGGACTACCAAAGAAATATTGCACAATTAATGTAACCTGAAGGTTCATAACCATGTTCACAAAAGCCCAGCAATGATCCACATTCTGAGGCTGATGAACATTACCCATCTTGGCACTACATTCCTTTAAGATTCGTTACAATATTATCTTGCCACATAGGACCAAGGCCTGGGTCTTCCATGTGGCCTTGCATGATCTATCACCATACCAAACTTTACACACCTGTCTACAGAATTAAGTGATCCTCACAATATTGGGAGGTAAATATATATTCGACATGTACGGAGCATTAGCCTTACATAAAATTTTCTATCATTGTTCTATCAAGATCCATATTCTGATCCTCTGGATTATGACATTATGTAGTCCATTAGGTGTTTACCAATGTTTTGGAGGGACATAATGCCATGCCTTTGTAGAATTCTGATATGCTGATAACAGCATTTCAGAAGAATGTACTAGCTCCATCTTCGGAGTGCAAGTCACTTCTCTACCAAAGGGGAGACAGTGTACTGCTTTGAATCATCAGTACCCACTTACCAGATTGTATAGTATCATAACCCAGATCACAGTACACATGTTACAGCCTTACACAGGAACCTAAGTAGGGATGTTGTAGCCTTGCCTAGAAACCTGACTACAATTGTTGCAGCCATAGTAGAAACATCAGTGTGAATGTCGCATTCTTACCAAGAAACCTCACTATGAACACCACAGCCTTACCTAGAAACCTAAGTATGAATGTTGCAGCCTTAGCTATAAGTCCCAGTACGAAAACACAGCCTTGCGTAGAAACCCAAGTACAAATGTTGCAACTTTGCCTAGAAACCTCTGTATAAATGTTATAGCATTACCTAGAAACCTGAACATATTCATATGTAATGGTGACTTGGCCATCGGGTTCAGCAAGAAGCAGTCTCGGTTTGTCCCTGCATCATCTCTGCCATTTGGTGTTGGGATCAGCAATGGGAGGGAGCCATTCTGCAACTCGTCACACATCTCTGTGATGCTCTCACTGTAGCCACCACCACAGTCATCCACACTTTCACCTGAACAAGACACAAATACCTTTATTTAACACAACCTCTACTGGCTGGGTGTGACAATACTGTAATAGTGTTGTGGCAGGCGAGTAATAGTTTATAGCCTAGAAGTCGGGGACTTTAAATCTTTCAGTAATACAGCCCTTGTTGCCATATTTTAACTCTGTGGTAATGGTATCACGATTGAAGAAATGCAATACCCAGCCAGCACAGGTTAATAGCACTTGAATACTAGAGAGTGGTTGATTTGTAATTTATTGAAAACAGATCAGAAGCAGACCTTAAGACCCTCAAATCAACATTATTATACCAGTGTTTTAAGCAGTCTGTATTCACGCCACTTCCAATACACGCATCCCAATAAAAGCATTTTCAAATGAATATATTTTCCAGAATAAAAAATCTCATTCCATAGTTAGCAGGTTAGCATAGTTGTAAGCAGGTAAAAAGCCAATATTGGCTTGCTGGGACTGCCACAGCTTCTCTGCAGCTCTGTCAGCCATTCACTTTCAATGTTCTTGTTGGACATTTTCAACTGCTTTGCAGGCACAAGGGATTATGTCCCTGCTGTACTTGGCCCTGACAAGGCAACCTCTGCTTGAACATTTTTCCCTCGTATGGCATGGATGTGAGACTGGACTTCAAGGGACAACATAAAAGTGCAAACATAAAAGGAAGAAGTACGGAAGTGGAGATTAAAGTCTTCTTGGATTTGACGCTGTGTGACGCATTATGATCCTTCAAAGTGCCACAAACTATGCACCAAACAACACAGTGTCACATCCCAGAAAACTTAAATCTTCACCAACAACGCTGCCAGAACCTCAAATTTCAGAAGTAGGGAAATGATGAGCCTGTAAAAGTTCTGTAAACTGCCAACGTAGTTACGACACAATACACTGTTCATTTTACAAAATACTACAAGATATCCAACACATTTCTTACCTACAAATTTTACTTTCCAAACGCGATGAGGAAGGAACAGAGCCTCCTGGGTGAGGAGTGACATTTTGCTGACCATCTGCCCAAACACTGACTTCATTCCATCAGGTCCTGCTAGGCCACCCTTGCTGCGAGACCGCTTTACTTGAATTCGATTCAGTTCAATGACTGGACCATGCTGTCTGTCACGTACCATTGTGGCCTGCACCACCTGTTGTTCAGAAACACACGAGCTAAGCCAGAGCCACAGTAATGCTGCCAGTGATCTACAGATATCCATACAAAATGGTGGTGCTGAAACATGGAAATCCTCTACAAAAACTTCATGGCAGGAACTGAAATCTCAGTATCACTTCAACTTGCATACAACAATAGTCAAACGAGCAACAACTAATAACCATCTAACCCCATGGAGCAGAGATCCTCTTGACATGGTAACAGTTATTTAGGTTGTGTTAGAGGGACATATAGTTGATTTTTATTGTTTTGATATTTACAACACAACAGGATGAATCACCTTAAGATTGTTACTTACCTAATGAAGAAATTCTTTGCATTTTATGAAACCTAATCCATAAACCACATATACAAAAGCTTGCCACTGGTCTGTATCCTAAGCTAGATTAATCTCATTTTGTAAGAGCCATTTTAATATTATCCTCCCATCCATGCATAGGTCTTCCAAATGGTCTCATTCCTTTATGTCTCCCACCAAAGCCCTGCATACATTTCTATTCTCTCCTAAGCATAAAACATCTCCCACATATTTCATCCTCTTTGATTTAGTCATCCTGAACTACTTCAAACAGGACAAAAAACAGAAACACTGCTGGGTAATAATTCATTGTTAAAAGAATGTATACTCACTTTTCTAAAAGTTGCTTCTTTTGTTGATGACACGAGTATTCCACGGAGTTTATCCAAGCTCCCTTCTCCGTCTATAGGGAACATGGCAACACCGGGGCAGAACAGCTCAGAGAAGTGGTGCAGGAGGACAAGACGGTTGCGTAATGTAGGCAGTGGAAAGTCACGAACCAAGTCGTATTCTAAAGGTGTACTAACTGGCAGGCGGCTAGCAGATACAGGTTTGTTTGTGCTCCAAGCCAGTGTATGGGCTGAACCACATGCCACCTGCGTTATCTTCTTTGACTTCAACATTGCACAAAACATATTTTAATTATAACATTTTCTGTCTGCTGGAACGTAATGTCATGCAGTCTGGTGCAAATACACTGACACTTCAAAGGATCATGCTGTCTCCATCATGAGGGTAAACAAACAAGTTAAGCAACGCAAAGACAGGTGGATACAGGGACAAGGTGGATCAGCTCTGGCCAGGCAAGTGAAGTGTGGGGAAGAAGTCAGAGCACAGAAAAACAAAATGGGGTGGGCTATTTAAATGTTTGAGCATTCAGAACTCCTGCTGCTACTAAGAAATCACCTCTCTAGCTACTTCTGAAATCCATTATGCAGTTTTTCAAGAAAGTTTTCTGTTTCCTCTAATTTTCCTACTCTTGAACCCACATACATGCATACATGCACGCTCATGTGCGCGCGTGCGCACGCACACACACACCAATCACAGTCAATTTTTTATGTACTTTTACACTTTTAATTAATTCATTCATTCATTCACACATAATTAAGTCTGTATTACACATACGCACCACCTATCTATTAGGCAGCAACTCTACTGCTGGCTCTCTCAAAATAAGTACTTGGTTTGAAGGGCAGTTCTACTGGACCACAACATGGCAGACACATACTACCACACAATTGAACGCCACTACTATGTTTACAGTACGCATTTAGTTTCATCACATAAACTGTATAATCTGTCTGCACATCAAACTGATACTCTACACATCCACAGCCTAATTTAAGTAAAAAGGTTTGTGACAATGGCGTGTTATTGGCAGACACAAACTATGAAGTATTGTGACAATGGTGTGTTATTGAGAGACACAAATATATAAGATTTGTGGCAATGGTGTGTTATTCAGAGACAAAAACAGATAAAGGTTTGTGACAGTGGTGTGTTATTGACAGACACAAACGTATAAAGTTTTGTGACAATGGTGTGTTATTGACACACACAAGCATGTAAAGGTTTGTGACAATGGTGTGTTATTCAGAGACACAAACATATAAAGGCTTGTGACAATGGTGTGTTATTGACAGACACGAACAATGCAAGGTTTGAGGTTGATGTTTTCATAGCTGTGCTGCTAAAGATTCAAATCTTCTGGGATGTGATGCCATGTCACTCTTCAAATACTACATTTAACAGAATCTAAGACCACCCAGCATATAAGCTAGTCCTTCTTCACAATTCTCAATTTCCAGGAAGATACCAACACAGAACATGTTTAACTTGGCATGAGATTAAGGCATCTACTGTCTCTCAGGTGATGAATTAAGTGGGAGGAAAATCCTCATCTTTTATTTTGGTAAATACGTTAGTTCCGTGGTGACATAGCACAACATTTCAGAAGACTTCAATTTTTGTGATATATACATTTGACACTTTCCAGTGTCTCATTGTTTTTAAAAATAAGACAATGCAAGAAGTCACAGAGATATGGCACCTCCATTTCCTAACTTGTTTGCATTAAAAATACGCCAGTTACCTGCAATGCAACTACAAGTCTTGGGATTGGAATGGCACTGGTTGTCCCATCACCCAGTTGGCCTTCGTCATTGTCACCCCATGTGAACACTTCTCCCTGGTCACTGCAGGCAACACAGTGGAGTGATCCTGTAACAAAATGGCTGTTGGCATGGCATGTCATCTGTGACACTTGCCATCTGTCACACAGCTCATTGCAACAAACATTTCCTACTAAAATGTCACTTGCATTTCCCTCTTTTCCCCTTGCAGTCAGGGTTCAAAAATACTGGATCAGTTGACCAGTCAGACAAAAATTTCAATTGCTTTACTTTTCTCCACAAGACACAACTGCACCTACCCATGCTGCTGTAACCACTCCACAACAGCCCATGTACCACTACATAACGCATAAGATGCATAATATCATTTAATTTTTAAATCTATGAAGAAGTAACAAATGTTAGAGGTTAAATTCAGAGTTGTCTTCTCCACTACTCAGCCTTAATCTTCCACTTGTCGCAAACATGCAGCTAGGTCAGTGCGTCCAGTCCTTTGTATAGTCACATCAGCAATTTGAATTTAGTTAACCCAAGGCTAATACATGCACAACAGTTACATAAGTGAGTTTTTAAGCTTTTGCAGCAGTGGGGTTTAAAACTTGGTTCTCATGGGATGTGGCACTATATCACTGGGTGACTGATGCCCAATGTTTTGAGACAATGTGATGGTCTTACCTTCAAGGGTTGAAACACCCGCTGAAGGCCATTTTGACCCTTGATGATGAAACCATCACAATGCCTCAAAATGTCGAGCACCACTCATCCAGTGACAGAATGCCACATCCCAGAAAAACAGAGACCTCAACAACTACATAACTTTGTACATTAAACAACAAAACTGATTTTAGTAATGGACAAATATTTTCACCAACATTCTGCTACCAGACATCTTCTACCTATGTTCTTCCCACAGTAGGAGTGGTTAAGTTTACAAAAACCACAAAAAGCAGTATGTGAAAGTATGGTTCTATATGTTCTAACTTTAAAAGGTAAGAACATAAAAGATTCTGAACTGAAGGACAGCATGTATTTCTTCAATTTAATCTCACAAGAAAAAATGTTTCTATGTACATGGACATGCATACATAAAGGAGACAAAAGATGAAATAAAATGGAGAAATTAGGGAACATGAACACAGGGACAGACATGACAATTCTCATATTCTAACCCCAGTTACCTGTAGCTATGGAAATAATTTTCTTTCCTTGGAGAGAAGCAACTTTGCGCGGTCTTCGAACATGATCATCAGTGCCATGACCTAACCGGTGATAATCACCCTTCCCCCTGCAAGTAAGAGGTTCATTATATACAAGTTCATAACATCAGCTCGTATCTTGGTACTGCCTATACAAGCTGGCCAATATGTGACAATTAAAATTACAGTTCACCTTGTATATTTAATATAATGTCTTTTCTGCAATATCACTGTTTGCCAACAGAAGGCACAGGCTACTGAGCAGCATTCATATTTCACACTTAGGAAGTTCTCAGATCAGGTCTAAGCCCACTGACCTTAACAAAGATTTGTGCAGTTTTTCTCAGTCCCTTCAGGCAAATGCAAGGACAGTACCTTAAATGAGGTCATGACTGTTTCCTAACACAATTTCGAGTTATGCAATTTAAGACTTACATAATTTTTAAAAAAGTGAAAAAGAAATAATATTTTTGTAATGTGTGCCACATTTTTCCATGTGAGAATGAAAACACAAGACAAAGGTGGTGGAAGAATACTGCTGGGCGATAACCAGGGCAACAATGCTGCCACACCACAGCTGATAAGGTCCCAGTGTGCTGCAGTTTGGATTTCAACTGTAATCCCTTGTATAAACATACACAGTTGACCATATGTATACTCAATTCCGAACCGCACAAAATTTGACTTGTGCAAGACCTTTATGTAACTATTATATAAGTAGACAGAGTGCCTGTATAGTCTGAACTAATAAGTGTCATTCAATAAAAATAAATACAGTAGAACCCAGTTATAATCACATCAGTTTATGCGATATCTCGTCTGTAGTGTCAGATATCCTGTAGTCCTAATTTCTTTCTCACTGATACTGCTCGGCTATAGCAACGCTCGTTTATAATGACACAAAATATTCAGTTCCTTTCATGACGTTATAACCAAGGTTGACTGTATATAGATCTTCATTATGATTTTAAGTTTGTGGACAATGATGGATTTTATGGATACAAAAACAGGCACAACATATTGTTAGTAAAATGTTAATAAGAAAACATAAATGTGGTCCACATCAGGTGACTGGTTACAACAACCTAAACGCTCACCAAGTATAGACTCTGCCAGAGCGAGTAAGTGCCACTGAAAACTGTGATCCACACTCCACTTTTATCACCCCAAGACCAGCCAGTGACTCAATTTTCATTGGAATCTGGAAGAAAATTTTCAACTAAATTAATGCTGAACTCAATGTATAATTTCAGTTACAGAATATGGTCTTGTTGCAAGATTTAAGACTCTCATGGTAGCATTACCAAGTACTCAAGTCTTCTGGCATGTTACACCATGGTGACTGGTAAGCAGCTACCAATATTTCAAGGGACCGTAGCACCTTCATCTTCAGGGTTAGACAGTGCAAGAACAGCATGCTGTGAATGTCAGTAACTATATACCTATACACACAGCAAAACATCACAGACTTGACTCTTCACTTAGTCCTACTGTTTGATGAAGTTGTTTCATTTTAGCATATATTGCAGTCTATCATATTCAGGTAAATGTTATTTCACAATATACAAACATGACAAACATAAATAATGTGTGAAGACAAATTTGTATTTTTAGCTTAGAAATATCAAAGCCCAAGGTTGTCCATCATAACCAATTAAATGCCTAAATATAATAATAGATGACTTGCGAAATGCTTGATTAATCACACCAAGGAAATATAAGAGTGTTAGTACCTTTTGAACACTTATTCCAATTTTACCGAAGAAGAAAAATACTAACCTTGCAGCCATCAGAACCTCCACGACCCAATTTGCCATAATCACCATCTCCCCATGACCATACATTGTCATCATCAGTAATACACAATGTCTGGGCATCTCCGCTGCCACAAGCAATGTCCATCACTCGGTAACTAAGAAGCGCCTCAACCTAGATAAAGGAGAACAAAGCAGTGCAATTCACTGTAAAGAAGAGCAATACATATAAAAATGTAAGTTTCCTGTTTCTGCTGTGGACCTAACATGGAACACCCAAAGATATGAAATTTACTCCATGCACTTAGTGACATGTATGGTGGCCATGACTGATAAAAGAATGTGCACAGTACTGTGGCTCAGTGTTTGGATGTGATTTGAATCCCAATTCCAAATCCTTTTCCTTTTTAATGACATGAAAGAACTCAAGTTCTCAATTTTAACCTTTAATGGGCAAATGGGTGAAAGGAAATTGTTGTCCTGCAGTGGGCATTAAAATTGAATACTGCTCTAGCTGCAGCAGCAATGTGGGATTTGAAAGGCCATATACTAAAGGTTAATGCTATTTCTTATTTAAAATTGCAGCTACTATGTATATCATAGCACTGATAAGGAAATGAGCCTGTCTTGGGTGAAGAACGTGTACTTCTGACTGTGTTAATTTAAGGCACACTTTCGTATGCTTAATCCCACCCTTACACCAGTAAGAGAATGTGGTCACGTCAGATTAATGCAACATGACCCATGTCTTTAATGCTAAACACAGATCTTACTGTAATTTCAGCTTCTTGTTTGTGATTAATTTAACCCTTTAAAGACGAAGCGTATCTGTTTTATATAAGGACTCAGTGCATACCGCGCTGTAAACACTGTTCATTTCGGTTATAAAAACCAGCCTCTTAATGTTTTATAAGGCAAAAGTTGCCGTTTGTTCTGAGATCCGTACAAAACACATAAACGCAATGTGGGCACCACGTAGAATTTTTTAATGTTAAACCTGGTCGTATGTAAAGTTACCGCTAGGCTTTAAAAGGTTAATACAGTTTCTGCGCAAGTACTGAGAGTATATTTCACCATCTGAGCCAGCAGAAAAAGCATTAATGTCTTATAGAACAAAAATATATGATTTCTTTTCTCTTTTAAAACATCCACCTTCACAAACAAATACCAGCATTCATTAAAATCACAAAAATAATGCCTGCTCCAGTACAGAACCTGGTGATCTTGGAATACAACACTCATTCTGAGGGCTAAATGTTTGATTCATTTTCAGACCTGGCTACAGATTTTGTGTTCACTAACTGAAACCTTCCCTTCGTCCCCCAGATAAAACAGAAGTTTTGGCAATAATATCAGCCCCCCATTAATCTGCAGGACCCACTTCTGTCACTCTCATGTTCTCCACTATTACTACAGGCAACAGAATCCCTGTGGGTGCCCCATGTATACAATGGATCCACTGCCGCTGCCTAGGTGGGCAGAGGCCAGAAAGGTCTACACAGACTGTATCTGGAGACACTATAAAAACAACATACCTGATGAATGAAGTCTTCTAGGATGTTACAATGTGTCAACTGGTAAACAGCTACCCACACAGCAGCTTCACATACAGGTGCAACAAGAATGACACCCCAGAACACTTTACCCTTCAGCTACACCACTGTGATAACCTCAAATCTTATAACATACCTACTATCATATGAACATAATACTCTAAACACAGTACTTGTACATCAAAAACGCATCAAAGATCTGAATAGAGAAAGATGTCACAACAAGAGTTATTTATTGTCTACACACATTGCACATTTATGACAATTTTTACCAACCAGTTTTGGTTTGAGCTGGTCCTCACTGTCTCCATGTCCGAGTCTCCCGTATCGACCCTTTCCCCACGTGTAGACATCTCGATGGCAGGTGATGGCTGCTGAATGAGCTCCTCCACATGCAATGTCTATTATCTCCTTGCCTCGCAGAGCCTCTATTATCCGTGGACGCTCACAAGAACTGGAAATAAGTACATACCTTTCCTGCATTACAGAACAAGGAAAGAGACTCAATAAAACATAATTCTGTATGACTCAGGAACAACTGTCACTTAGAGATGGCCTTATATCAGCATTCATTCCGCATCTAAGGTAACACAAGGGTACTGCCTCAATAAAAAGAATGGGACTGTTATGTGTACTCAAAATGTGGCCTGCTGAGGTTGGTGAGGAGACAGATGGGTAAGAGGACAGGCAAGATGTGTGTTTTAAACTGGAAGCAAATTAGAAATTATAGTAATTACTAAAACTATAAAGCTGAAGCCTTTGGATAGTCAACAAATTCTGTGTTCACAACAGTCTGCCACTGGGCCCTGTCCTGACACATATTCATCCAGTCCACACCCACCCATTCCATTTCCTTAAGATTCATTCTAATATTATCCTCCCACCTATTCCTACATTTTCAAAGCAGTCTCTTTCCTTCAGGTTTTCCCAACAAAACCCTGTATGCAACTCTCTTCTCTCCCATGCATTCCACATCGGCCACCCATCTCATCCTCCTCAATTCATTCACATTCATAACATCTGAAAAGCAGTACAACTCATGAAGCTCCACATTAAGCAGTCTTCTCCATCCTCCTGCTACTTCTTCCCTCTTACACCCAAATAATTTTAAAACTCTTGCAATTTGTAACCTGCATTTTCACACCCATCTGAATAATCAGTCCTCTTAATCATCAATTATTTTCATTCAGCAAGGATGAATGAATTTATACTACTCAAATTTAATGTGTTCCATGCCCGTGCACTATATCATACAAAAACACTAATCACCAACAAATGCACAAAGAGAGCTTTATCATCCACTGTAACACACTCCTACATGTTTCAACCCTGCTGGGTCATTTTCAGGGAGAACTTTTCATTACCGTTACACTGGGGTTGCACTTTACAGTTGAGTGAGAATGTGCTGTTGACTGTGTACTGTGTTGTTATTGGAGGCGTGAACTCTC
>BLKM01000078.1:233645-378543 GCA_013340265.1 Coptotermes formosanus
TTACCACAATAAGAGTTTCCTTTCAACACATTTTTACTTACTATATCAACAAAGTTATGTTGAAAGGAAACTGTTATTGTGATAAATGTTAGATAACGGCACGTGACAGGTGGAACTGCAGCTGCAAATTTAATTTCTTCATTATACATACCATTTTTAACGAAAATAATGTACCTAAACTGGTGAAGAAAAGGAGGGGAACAATGGTATGTCACTTGTCTCAAAATTTCAAGGGTAGTTACATTTTAATAATGTGTAGTACAGAAACCAAACAGCTACTTCAATATGTAATAACAGTAATCCACTCATTTACAGTCTCACACTGTCCTTCACAGAAGCACTTATATAAAATTAATAAATTAATTAATGAACAAATAAGTAAGTAAGTAAGTAAATAAATAAATAAATAGGAAAGACAGTTTACAATGGTAGTAAGCTACAGACTTACCAGCTGAGGTAAAGCCTGCAATGTTGGAATGACTAGAAAGTGCTGCCACAACAGCATCTCTGGCATGTAGAACTTGAAGGGCATTCAGAAGATGTTGCAGTGCATGCTGTTTGGACACATTTGAATCCAAAGACAGGATAATTCGAGACAAGGAGACCTGAGGAGATCTGGTGGCAGTGTTACTGGTTTGTTGTACTTGACCTTTGTCTTCTAATCTACCTTCAACAATACCTGAAAACAACATGATGAGGGATAAGTGAAATGGCTTTATAAAAATAAACAACAAGTGTCCTGATGAAAATTCTACAGCCAGGCTGCACACAGTTAAAGAGCACTGACGTTTTTGCCAACTAGCAGGACCTCACAGCAAATGAACTGCATAGTTAAATTCATCAGTACTCATGGCTTCTCTCATTTAGCATACAAAGCAGGTAAAACATCAATACAATGAGGTTACATGAAAAAACTACACAATTCCTTCTTCATGTAGACCCAACCATGACTGAACGTCCCTGCATGCAATGACCAATCCACGTACAATCATCATGTCAGTGCAACACTCAAGCAGCGACTGATCTTGCAATCAGCTTAGCACTTGTGTTTTAAATCTAGGATGTTTCAGGTTTAAATCTGACTACCTTGGATTAAGTATCTGTGGTTGTCCCAGTTCTACCACACACACGTTGCATAGTACCTCAAATTATGACAAGACAAATGCCTTCCACTTTTGGGGGCGAGAGGGGGTGGGAGAGGGAGAATGGGGTGTATTTAACAATACTCTCAGTATCAAAGTCTATAGAGAATAGAATTACAAATTCACTGACAGACTGGAAAGGATTTGGAAGGAAGGATCATGGACAAATCAAGGTACTATCCCAGAACTTGCTTGAGAGGACTGAGGAGAATCAAAGAAAACCTTAGCCAAGACAGTTGGTGTACCAGGGCAGATTTGAACTTGCATATCTTTTGCAATTCATTGTTCAGTAAGTCACCCCTTCAACCCTTCATTCACCACTGCACAATCTCAGCTAATAACGCATAAGTAAACAAATCTAAATAAAAAAGTGTTAACAGCATCTGGAGAATAGTGTACAACAAAGAACTGTACTGAGTGCATAAAAAACATCAACCTTGTAACACACATGTGTACTGAAAGATTACACTGGGCAACGCACATAGTAAGGATGTTTGACAGTAAGATCCAAAATCAAATTAAACGTAACAAAGTCTTGGAAAAAGAAGGCCTGTTGGAAAGATGAAGTGCAAAAGGATGCCACCAAGCTGCTCAACACAAAAAACTGACATACAGGAGCAAGACATAGGAGTGGCTGGAGGAAGAAAACAGGGAATGCCATACCCGGAAATCGATTAACCCTTTAAAGATGAAGCGTCTCTGTTTTATATAAGGACTCAGTGCGTACTGCCCTGTAAACACTCTCCACTTTGGTTATAAAAACCAGTCTCTTAATTTTTTATAAGGAAAAAGTTGCTGTTTGTTCTGAGATCTGTACAAAACATACAAACGCAGTGTGGGCACCGTGTAGAATTTTTTAATCTTAAACCTGTTCATATGTAAAGTTACCACTAGGCTTTAAAAGGTTAAAGAGCCATATGATGATGATGATGATGATGATGATGATGAGGAGGAGGAGGAGGAGGAGGAGGAGGAGGAGGAGGAGGAGGAGTAGGAGGAGGAGGAGGAGGAGGAGGAGTAGGAGGAGGAGAAAGGAAATAAAACACCAAATCAGAAAAAGGCAGGTAATTCTGAACTACATAAATTATATAACCATCACTTTTCTCTGCAAGGTCACATCCAGGATGGAAGTAAGTCAACTGGTTTTATGCTGTTTAGCTCTTCATTTACAAACTTTCTCTTCCTTGACAGAAAAGTATGATTTATTTCACAGCTGTGGGTACAAAATGGTCAGTTTGGAAACAGAATATGACAGAAAAGACATAAATGCTATTACCTAGTGTAGACGCTCCAAGCGGGTCATTTGATGAGACAAAGAGAACGGGCTCGTGCATGTTGGGTAGCTGTGTGTTAAAGGTAGTCCACGCAATGGAGTGGGAAGACCCACATGCCACACGATTCACATGCACATCTTCCAGACCATGCACAGGAGCTGGCTTACGGTTGACAATGGTTGTACCATTGCCCTGCTGTCCATGGTCATTGTCACCCCATGCATATACCTATATCACACAATATGCAAAATGTCTATCAGCCATTGCTGCATGCATTCACCCTCAATCAAAAATTATGCTTACACCAGTATTCCCCATGTTAATGACAACTGCATTTCTGAACAGTGGTCACTTAAGTCAAAATCACATAACCTGGAATCTTCTTTGCCCCTGTGTTAGCCCTGCCTTCAATTTTCAATAACAAATTACTAACTTTAATATTTTAAACTGCGAGTTGGTATAGTACAGTTGGTGTAGCAACTAGGTTACAGCCTGGACAATCCTGGGTTCAATCCCCAGAAGATGCAAATGTCTTTTCTCCACAACATTCATACCTCGTCTGGAACCCACCCAGACCTCCACTCAACAGGTACCAGTGCCATTTCCCTGGAGGTAAAGCAGCCAGGCTGTGAATACAATCACACACCTGTACATACAGCCAAGCTTAAGAAGAGTGGAGCTGTACCTCTACTCCCCCTGTACATCTTCATGACATGGGTAGGAATAATTTTACCTTTATCTAAATGTTAACGTCAATATCATGCATTTTAACTATTTACAGATCATTAGTTCCTTGTTCTAGGTAAATAACTGCTGTACTTATTCGTCCTGACTAGAAACCCAAATACTGATACAAGTATGATCGAACTACATTAACAAGACACTCACGTAAGTCAAATTCCATAATGTGTATGGCTGACATACCTGGCCTGTGTCAGAGACAGCAAGGCAGTGCAGAGCACCAACTGCTACATGAACAATCTTCTTGCCTCTCAATCCTTCAACGAGTGTGGGTTTCCTTACATGCTGGTCTACGCCATGCCCCAAGCGAAAATAGTCTCCTTTGCCCCATGTCCAAACCTATAACATTGACATTACATTCACACAACATCTTATGACTCGACTTCCATGTTGTGTCACTACCTGTCGCATGAAATGGTATCTTTAAACCACTCCAAAAAAGAAAGAAAAAAAAAAGCATGACTTGTACTTCCTTACCTGGCCATATTTTGTAAGAGCAAGAGAAAACTGTGCTCCACACTCAATCTGACAAACTCCCATGCCATTGAGCCTTTCAATGTTGTGTGGACTGTTGCATCCCTCACTCCCACCTCGACCCAATTTTCCAAAGTCTCCATCACCCCAAGAAAAGACCAATCCTTCATCTGAGAGAGCAAGTGTCTGGGCATCCCGGCTACCACAAGCAACCTGAATGATGCGGTTACCCAGTAAGGCCTTTACCTGCAAGGATTAAACAAACAGAGGGGCAAGGATATCATAATATCAGGCATTTGTCTCAAAGAAATCAACTGTCTGATAAACATACCAAGGATCAGTACCTGTACATATAAAAATACATGTCTTGAAACCTTCACAGTGAAAAAAATTCAACAAAGTCTCCTCTGGCCGAGATCCTGAGAAGATTATGTTCAATGAATATACATGTCACTGTTCCGTCTGTTCCATTTTCTGTTTCCAACTCCAGCTCTAACAGTGTTCTTCATATTCTACAGCTCAGTCACAAAAATACTCATCAGAATTACTACATATCTGTACTCGAGGCATTCACTTTTGTGGTCTGTTGTGTGGCGTAGGTTGATAGCTGCGTAACCATCACCTACACCGTAAAATATCCCAGAAGAGTGAAAGCCTCAACTACACTACAGCAACAGCCTGAAATCTCATATATCTGTACTCAGCCATCATTTCACATTCATAAGGAGCATCACCTGTCCCAAACCTCAGATAAACAATGGGGATGTATCCACTCCAAGAGAAAGAACTGCTCTGTCACTTGACATGTCCAGTGATTAAGAAACATAGTGTTCTGTTCTGAATACAACACGATGGACAAACTCTAGGAAACCTGAAGACCCAAAACAAGAGCATCAGAACCATTTAGAATTGTCTAGTACTCACCAGCTTAGGCTTTAGCTGTGTTACGTTATCTCCATGCCCCAATCTCCCATATTCTCCAAGGCCCCAGGTATAAAGCTCCCCATTGGAAGTGATGGCGGCACTATGAGAACTTCCACAAGCAATATCTCGGATACGTTTCGACTTCAAACTCTCAATCAAACGTGGCTTGTCAAGACTCAGCCTATTGTTATGTCCCAATTTACCATCCTCTCCTTCACCCCAAGAGAAAACCTGGAAAAAGACCAACATATCATTATACGGCTAGGAGGAGTAAAGCTGCCTGTGTGATTAATTTTAAGTGGCATACCATGATGATGTACAGGGAAGGGGAGGTATAGCGTCCCAGTTTCATAGAAGACTTGGGCAACAGACATTTTTTAACACCTCTACACAAAGATCATGAGGCAAGGCATGACTCACTTTTCATTAAAAAAAATTGTAAATTCCCACTGCAATAACATAACCATTACTTACCCTACCATCCAAGGTCAGACCCATTGCATGTTTACCTCCTGAGTGAACAGCCACCTTTTTCACGACATACTGGCCCAACGCAGTCAGTTGACGTGGCACTGATACATTATTACTGTGACCGAGACCCAAACGACCATTGGTTCCTTCGCCACATGCATACAGCTAAATAGAGGACAGATACATCATGACAGTAACCACACACTAATAATGTTTACTGCTACAGTGTACTAGAATATACAGAAACACTCTGCACAACATTTCCAATTCCTCAATATTAATCATTACAGTTATGGCTTTCTGCAACGTAACACCCTGTAGTCTGACAGAAAACAGTCAGGAGTGACATTTCCTCTTCTCTGAAGATGGAGGCAACAAGATCCTATGAAACACTGTTACCTATATACTTTACAACATGGCACCACATTGCAGAAAACTGTAATATTCACAAATATGACAACCTCATATCTCATACACAACAATAAATTATCCTCAACCAACTTACTTTTCCATCGAGAGAAACAATGAAGAGAGATTTGGATCCTCCTGCAATGTGTATGGGTTTAAGAGCAGACAAAGCTTCAGAATATACTGGAAGCTTCACTTTGGAACCTTTCAGTCCACCCAACTGGTCTTTATCATTCAGTCCCCAAACCAGTACTTTAGTCTGGATCTCTGGTCTGGAATCCACCAAATGTCCTTTGTGCTGAGTTGCAAATACACTTACGTCCTGCAGGGGGAGAAAAATTCTCAACAAGGCACAATAAATCCAAGGCACCAGGTTGTCACAAAGCATTAAACTTTCACTGTGATATTTAGTACTTTCAGGGGTACAGACACCGCCATCTTACACAACTTTCATGTTAATGCAATTTAATATGAATTCTGTAACTTATCTTTTCATGACTATTAGAAGTTAATGGTATTAACAGTAAAATGAAACATGTTTTTTGTAAATAAAAAATGATGGCAGTGAAACCGAAGAAGTAACAAAAATTTTGAGTTACACAACCCTCCTAGAAACCCAAGTTATCAAGTAAACCAGGGGACATCTGTACCGAACTACAATTTTTTACATTACGTAAGAGAAATGTTCAAAGTTACATAAAGGGCTTCTAATTAAATGATTCATAAAAAGTACTGAAGTACATTTACTTCACATCTGTCACTCAAGCACTGGCTTCATCTTCATAAATTCTAACAGATACTATTATAAGATGAAGTCACACAAAATAAGCATTGATAATTGACAGCTCAAATAGTTCATTTGCAATAAAGAGGGACTTTCTTGACATCTCTGTTTTTCACTTCTCCTGTAAAACTTATGTTTTGTGGGTTGCATCCTTTTTCACAAAATAGAAACCATTTACAGAAATAAAATTATCTTTAATTTTGACTTTAGCCCTTACAACCTTCCTTTTGATCAGACAAAATCACTACAAGGTTCATCACAGCCAACGTACCATAACAATATTAACAATACCTCACACCAGGTAAGTGCCTACATTGCACATAGAGTGCTGATTACACTACAGAGTGAAATCCTACAGGCTGCACACAGAGCACATACACCACATTTTACGCTGTTCTGCAGTAAAGCATTATGCATACATAACAATAATTCAATCCGATTCAATTCAATTCAATTCAATCGGTATTTATTAATGTGCAGGCTTAACAGCGAAAGTGCCTATAATAATAACAATAATAATAATAATAATTTTATAGCATAGGATTGCATTAATATACCTGAATATCATCATTATCAGATGCTAGGAAAGACAATGCTGTTGGTAAGTGACCCTCCGACGTACGCTTCTTGCCAATTATATTCAGAGCATGAATTTTGCAATCTATACCACCATTTCTGCATTGCTTGATGGCTATCTCAATACAAGAATGATACTGTAAAACAAAGAAAACAGAGCTATTTTGAAGTGCAGCACTGTACAGAGGGAGGGTTAATATTCTCTCAGGAGACTTTGGAAACTGTGGTAGGTGGCAGTGATTACACATAAAATGTTAGAAAATGTTTTTCATCTTACAAGAGTAATAGTACATCACAAAACAGGAGAGGCAACCATACCTCCTTCACGTCAGACAAAAGCAACACCACAGTGTCTGTATTACGAATGTTAACAGTTGCCAGTTCATTCGTGGCAGTGAATGAGTCTCCTCCACTGACCACGACAAGAGAAGGCATGTAGCTGCTGTCTGATGGGTCCACTGTCATTTTCAGAGAGTGTACCAACACGTCAGGTTGCATATCCAATCGAATCCAGTGCTAAAAGTTATAAAAACATCATTATATAATTAGTAAGCCCAGGTACAGTTTGTCATTGTGACATTCTCATGGAGGGTCTATAAAAATAATAAGCAAAAGTGCCCTAGATGAAAACATTTAATGCATTTGGTATGTAGATATGTACACTCTGTAACTACAGAATTGTTCAACAGGCACAGTATGTATTTCACCATTTTTAATGTCAAGGTGAGACACAGAGAAGACAGAGGCAAATTACAGTGGGATGAACAAAGAAAGGGTTGGTAAAGAAACATGTGAGAAGTGAGAAGGAGATAAAGGTAGAAATAGGAGAACGGAAAGCAATAACAGGGTTGAATGATAAAGCTATGAATTAAATCACTTTCCCTGAGGCAATCTACATCTTCTCTTGTACCAGATGAAGGAATATATTTTATATGTATAGCAAATGAAGACACTTGATGATGAATTTTTGAACAGGCACTTGTGTTACTTGAACGAAATTGTACTTATCTGCAGTGACAAGCTCCTGAGCACAGTACCAGTAGGTTACAAATTATGTGTTACACCAGGGGTCTTCAACCCGTGGCCCTCCAAATGCTTTTGTGCAGCCCCCAAACAAATTTTCAATTTTGAGTGTAAAAAGTTCAAATCATATAAAGATATGTTAAATAAAATTCATTCTGAAATATTTTAAATTTTGTACTAAAATTTTAAACATATTTTTTGTTTTTTATATATGAAATCTCAGTTAATGTCATAGTAAATGCTGCAAGACTATAGTAAGGAATGTTTGCAGGGTAGTTAGTAAGCAGATACAGACAAGTTGGTAAAAAATAACAGTGCCACATTTCTCACTAAAGATGAACATTTTTTAAGCTTGTAAAACTGTTTAGACATGACAGTTAACATTATTAAGAATAAAACTTACATATCTAGATTCTGAATATGTATCTTTTTTCTAACTGACCCTAAATCCCTCTGAGTTGGCATAGCTTCTGCATTCTTTTTCCAGAAATATTCTAGTGGGAGCAAGTAAATAATAATAAAAATAAATCATAAACCATAAATAAATAAATAAATAACATAACATAACATAACAAAACTATCCTATGTATGTTTACGTAGGGAAATATTAGTAGTCATGTCCTGCAATAATATGCAAACTTTACTTGCAGCCCGCGAATCTTTCTGCCATTAAAATCTGGCCCTTGAGCAAGTAAAGGCTCAAGACCCCTGTATTACAGCACTCACTTTTCCCTGAGAACCACAACTCTGCCAATAGCTGTCCGAGCCATCAACAAGCCGGTGAGCACAACTTTCCCGTGATGAAACACTGAGGGTTTTGATACACTTGGACCAGTCTTCAATTACGCCAGTATTTAAAGCTAGGGACATATCCTGTCTGTAATATCTGCCTGGCTTTCCTGCAAACACTGCTGCACTGCCTGAAAGCAACATAAAGTAACATTTAATTGGAAACAACCCATATGACACTCACATTCCCTGGTGCGCCCATGTAACTCAAAGTTTTCATTACTCCTTTGAATACAGTGCCCTATGTTGCAATTGTACCATTCACTTTAGCCTACCAATATTACTCTCCTTTTATTTTAGACAAATAATTTCATAACTCATCAGTCTTCACTAAAAAAAATTAAATTACAGTCATTCATATCAAATCATGTTAAGTGAAACTAACGTAAGCACGCGCACACATACTGCAGAAATAAAGCAGCACATTAAGTTAAGAGCTGACAGATGCATCAATTGTGACGCACATGTACACATACCATACATGTTCAAACTGAAGCTTGCGCTATAGTTCAGAGTGTCTGCATTTGTGCTCAACTACAATTTGAGTCCTGGCTTATAATCAGATTTAGGCCTCCATTTGTTTGAATATTTATGGGATTGTAATATGAAACACAATTCTGGAAATGCTTAATACTTGGAATAAAAACAACTTGTTTTTATTAAATCATATACAGCAAACTAAAACATTCATTTAAAAGGAATTATTCTATATTGTAACATAATATGCTTACCTGGTTCAACTATTCTGTTGAAGCTATGTCGATGAATCTTTTTTGTATAGAAACAGTTTTCACAGTAATTAAAGTCATCACAGGCTTTGCACTTGAACCGTGGCCCAGTGATAGGATACATTAGGCAGCCATCACAGCTTATGCCTTGATGACAGCACGGCACTACCTCCATCTCTGCTACAATCCCAGTCCAGTTGCTTTGCTGTGGGAAATCCACGGTCAGGTCTCTGCCGTTACTGCTTATATCTGAAACAGCAGAACACAATGACTTATGATCTCTGCTTTTTTTTTATTTTCTTCCATCTGAATAGAAGGGTTATTGAACTTGTAAATTAGCAATGCATAACTCAGTGATCAGAATTTCTACAGCTGTGGAATTTCAATATCTGAAGGTGACATAGACAAGGTGATAGAAAAGTGACTTGAAACTAGAAGTGACATGTTAACATTGAGTGTCAAGTGTCTTCTGCTCCACTCTGTATAACCACAGATGTGCCTGTTCATTTCACACTGTCAGCTTAATGTGATTTTTAAATTTTAAACAAGGCAGGCAAGTTACATACAAAGCAACACTGTGACACATTCGTGAAATGTTTATACCACGTTTGCTAGACTTACAGCTTAACACAACTTCGCTCCAATTTATGTCACCAGCAACAACGAGTTCTTAGTATTATTGTTCAGCTAAACACTGTTGCCATGAAATCTCGGTAATGTGCTTCCTTTGTATCATAGACCTACGTTTCTCTGTCACCAATATGAATATTGAATGTGTTGCCACAAAAATACAAGAATGCATTCGATTTAGTATCGTTCTTGAGCTAAAAATATTTCACAATGGTTATGCCTCCTCAGCTATTCTAACAGCCTGATACCATTTGCCACAAAGTGGGCAATTTTATGGCATATTTATGTCGCTGACAACAATGAACTGTACTCAGGTCTTCATATAAAGTGTCCGATATTTCTGTCTCATTTTATCTAAGTTTCAATTTGTTAGACAGTTTTTCATAAAAGTCCTCAATACCAAATTCCAGGAAAATCTGTCTGGTGGGAGCCGTGCTGATACACGCAAACGAACGGACAGACGAATGGACAGGATGAAGCAAACAGGCACTTTTTGCAAATTTTGCGAACGTGCCTAAAAGGAAAGAAATGTGCCTACATTCAAAAAGTCTTTCATTATATAAACTTTCATAATCGTATCCTGCAAAGTGCATTATCACTGGTCTAATGCCAACAGTTTTCATGGTTTCCTACTGGTAATGTTTATACTACACATACAATTATCAGATAATCTCTAATGGTACAGAAATCATACATGGTTTCATATACACTAATCGGCTTGTTTAAAATTTCATGTAAGGAAAAGAGAGATGGAGAAAAGAATAACAAAATACAGGAATAGGTGGGTGTGTGGATGGATGGATGGATGGGTGGATGGATGGATGCATCTAAAATAATGACTCCACACCACTGTTCGAAAATGTGCCTAAAACAAAATATTATCAGTTGATAATCTGAACATTACATTTAACATTAAAGGAGTTTTTTTACACCCGTTTTCTATACTTCGGCCTAAATGTGTGTTTACAAGATGTATGATTTATCTTCCCATAAAATATTCTGTATTATTATACAAAGTGTTTGAACAGTATCTTATATTTAATTTGAAAGAATTTAAAAACAACATACTTGTCACGACTCCAACACTGTTATGGTTAACAGAACCCCACTTGTACTTCGGGTTCTTCACTGAGGCCTTCACCTTCACTCTGTCTCCAACCTTGATGGGGTGCAGACTTGGGTTAGAGGGTGGGAATCCCAGAAGTTCAATGTGGATGAACCTTACCCAGTACGTGCTACCTTTATGCTGCCAGTCAACCTACAAAATGATGCTGTATTACAGTCATCACTTAAGTTTTCTGGTGTAACAGGAAAGAGAAGAACCTGCTCTGGTGGTCTGCAACCAGGGATTAAGACTAGCTCTCTATAAAAGGCCCAGCTGGGTACATTCTTCCGTATCCCCGTTCCACCTGACGACAGCCAGAGATCCAGCTCACAAAATGTTGTGGATTTTTAATCTGGCACGATAGGCAATGTCCAAAGATTCCGTAACAACTACAATCATATACCATGGTCGTAACACTTTAAAGGCAAAGGCTGTATCAGCTTGTACTACCCTGAAGGTAGAGTATGAGATGGTAAAAATTAAAAAAAAAAATATATATATATATATATAGCTATATATATTCCATAAGTGTCAGATGCAACATCCTACTGTGTTCCAAAAAATTAAACTGTATGATCATCAACCACAACTGTTTTTAGGCATACGGTCATACATGTTCTTTCCGGTTTCCACATTACTGAAACTTAAATTTAAAGAATAAATATTTCACCTCCCACAAAGTTAATCATAAAACCCCACTCTACACTTCCTGTGCCTAGAAATGCTGTACCTATGATTCAGTGTGTGTCACACTTCCACTACAGTAAATAAACTTTAAAAACCTTGTAATTAGGGCTTACTTGAACATTAAGATCATGAAGACCCTCGTTATCAACCTTGAGCACACGTCCAACATCTCCCTCATGAACTTCCTCATACGTCTTACAACAACGAACAAGCATGCCATCCACGATGTTATCACGGACATACATGGCATACTCATCATTACTAAGGAAGTCAGAACGTTGGTTGTATCCTCCAGATGAGATCACCTGTAACCCACAAACTCATACTGAAGTACAATTAAATTTTGGACTTAAAGCCCTGTTTCTCATATACAGCATACGGACAGCACAGCCACTACCATCTAACAACCACGCAAAATCTTTTGAAGACAGTACTTTAGTTTTTATAAGAATCTGTACATACATGACAGTTATCATCTAACACAAACCATTACACGGGGTCAGGATAGCACTGTTGACACATCGACTGAACTACAGGATGGACAACTGAAGAATCCATAAATTCACTGTGGGCAGAATCCAAGGCTTTTTTCTTTAAATGTTAATGCCACAGACCACTAAACCTTAATGAAACAAACTGATAATTTATCTCCACAGCACAGTATGTCACTTCATGATATACTTTGCAGCTAAAAGACATAAGGACAAATAAAAGGTTTAAATCTAGAAAAGAATACATAGAACTTGAACAACAAACTAATAGACATACAAGAAGCAAGAACATATACTAGAATTACCAGAAATTTCATTCTAGTTCATAAATGACAAAGAAGATCACACATAAAATGAGTGTTGAATTTTTTAAACTTCATGTTTCACAGGTCATTCAGGAACAAGTGGAAAACTGCCCATGAAGTGTGTCACATGATCCCAAGGGACTTGATACAAAAAAATTACTGGTCCAAGTACCTGCTAAAAAATTCTGACAAAGAAATAAGCAATTTAACGCTAAAATTACCCCTTCTGTGTGCGGCACTGTCATATCTTCCACCTCCTCAGATATAGAGTCCGTGTCAGAGAGACCATCAAATGATGACACAGTGTCTGAATCACAAATGCCATGGTCTGGATGTTCTAAGAGCCAACCAACCAACGTTTCTGGACTGGGTGGAATTTCACTTGCAATTCCTTAAATAAAATAAAATGCAATATTTTAAAACACTTCTCTACATTTCCCTGCACAGATCTCTTAACTCAGGTAACTAGCTCCGAGGTTTTCTGTAGTTTTGGGTGCAAATGGTGTGACAGTGTCTTAATCCATTGAGTGGTAATGTCAAGTGAAACCTATGACTAGTAAGTCATGGTCCGTAACAGTTTCCCATGATCATTGGTATTTTATCTTCATTTGTTGTACACAGATGGCAGGGAGGCAGTCTTTCTCTATCACGTAACACGTTAGCAGCAGCTGTTTACTCTCAATACATAGTTTCTTTATGTTCTGTCCTAATTTGGGGCCAGGACACCACAGTTGGTATAGTGACTAGCTACAGACTGGATGGTTGGAGGTTAGAATTCCAGCAGGGGCAAGATACTTTTATCTTCTCCAAAACTGTCCAGACTGGCTCTGGGGCCCACCCAGCCGCCTATCCCAAGGGTTTTGGGGTTCTTTCCAAGCTGCAAAGCAGCACAGGCATCTCCATCTAGTGCAGAAGTTAAGAATAAGTGGAGCTATACCTCTACTTCTCCTATATGCCTTAACGGTGTGGAGAGGGACAACTTTACGTTTTCCCTTTTTACAGTTTTTGTGTACTCACAAGAAAATTGTGAGTTGAAGCAGCTACAGTTCAGATTTAAAAACTGCTCATACACAGCAGTAGGTAATTTAAATGTAAATGCAAAGCTTTTAGCAACCACTCCTTCCCACAGCTTCACCAGACACTTCTCATCAACCCTATACAACATACTTTTGCATTTAACACAAAAAATCAATATGATAAAGGGACCACTTCCAATGAGACATGACAGACAGTATGTTATTCTTTGATTCCACCACCACATGTGAAGTTTGTGGACAGGAATTCTGACAGTTTCTGACACCACAATTAATATCAGGATAAAATAAGTGCTTTTTAACAACCTTCACCACTCCAGTCTTGTACATTTATATACTTATTTATGACTTATTTAACAATACTGTCAGTAGTTCAAAATATAGAGTGTGGGATTATTGATAAATAATAAATGAAAGAGAATGAGGAAGGAATCACTAATGCCTTAATTTGGACTACCATCCATGCATCTGCTGGAAGGGACTAATGAAAACCATTGCAAACCGCGGTCAGGATAGCTGGTCTCCAGGCTGGTATTTAAACACGAGACCTCCCTAATGTGATGCAAGAGTGCTACAAATTTGACCATGATATTTGGTCTCTGATTTTGTAGCTATAAAACATAAAACTAACATGTTTATATCTGTTTCAGATACTGCCAGCTTTGTGAACATTTCAGCAAATAGCCATGCATTACTACTTGACAGTATTCATCCTCAATGAGCAGTTCTTAAACAAAAACAGACCAAAACAACTGCAATGGTAGAAACTGGTGTACAACATTGATTTACTTATGGATAAAATGTACTGACAGTCCCATGTCTAGCAAATGAATCTTTAAATGGATGTAAACAAGTACACTGAGGATGTGTCCTGTATTTAAACAAACTGAATGCACATTATGAGCCTTTAAAAATTATGTCAAAATATATATCAGCTGACAAAACCTGTGCTGAAGAGTTTCTAAACAAAAAAAACCTCTCCCAAGTATTAAATATTTTTGAAAATCTTACAACGTGTCATTACACAAAAGAGAATGAACTATTCCAATGACTGCAATACATAAGGTGGAGGCTTACAGCGAAACATTCAGCGAAATTAGACATTTGCTAATACAAAAAACAATCAACTTCTTTACAAGGTATTTGGACCAAATCATGTTTGAAGAATAGAATGTTAAAAAAAACACATTCTCTTAACTCATTATAACATTATTTACCTGTAATTATTTTAGATAAAGCACTTAAAGAAATTCATATGCAGACGACTACTAAAAATAAAACCAGGTCTCACCAAAAAATTTAATGGCACATTCCACAACCCGTCGAGCAAAACCCATCTCTGTGAGCTGTCCGACTAATGGAGACAAAGGCGGCGATGGCGGTCGCATTTTCTTGGGTTTACTTCCTGTTTTGTTGCTTGAAGACATGGGCGAAGGCAAAGAGCAATCACTGGCCGGTGTGGCTGCCTCACTGCCCCGTTGCATGCATGCCTTTACCTCAGTAGCCAAATACTGTGACACACTGAGTGCTGCAGCCTGCAATTCAATACCATTTCATGTGAAAACAGCATCTTATTACTCCAGGTACATACATAAGCAGGTCCTGATTTAACCAAAGATGTGGAGACACAGGCAGCACCCAGGTTGTGGTACCTCTTAGACACGCCATTCTCAGTAAACAGACTGGATACTTTTCATCCACCAACCTGTATGAAACTGAAATTAAGCTAGCAGCAGGAGAGAAAACAGGGGTGAAGAAGAGGAGGAAATGTGAGAGGAGAGGGAAACTAGAAGCATGATCATGGCAAGAATGACAAAGTGGACACACATTATGGTAGGAGGAGAAAATAGTGGAAAATGGTGGAGAGGAGAAACAGAAAATGGTGAAGGGGAAATGGAAAGCAGACCAGAATCCAACCCCCACCCCCCCCAACCAGGCACTTCAATTTAAGAAAAATAAAAGAACATTCAGAATCACATATGGTATGGCTACAAGACAGAAAAAATAAAAATTTACCTCGATGTCACTTTTTCCAAATATGGCTTTCAATGGTGAAGGCTGTGTAGATTTAGCTATCAACTTCTGAATGAGCAATGTTTCAGACATAGTGTCAAGTTCCTCCCCTTCATTAAGAACCTCAAGTGATGGTGATGAGCCCAATGTGTGGTGCTTAAGGACATGTCGAAGCAGATTCTGATGCCTGAACAGAATGCTGCACGCATTCATGGCTGCCAAACGCTGCTGCTGAGTCTGCAGTAATGATACATTCACCATTCCTGCCAGCATAAAAATAGACGTCACATCACTTGTATAATGTCTTCACTCAGAAATTACTGACAATTGTATTTACTGTATAACAGCCATAAAACTGTTATGTTTTACTAGCATACGAAACCACTTTCTGAAAAACGTCTTTTCAGATTAAATATTTGTAATCACGACCACTGCCTTCTGGTGTATGATGCTATCTAGTCCAGGAGATTTACCAATGCTTCAGACAAACCTGCTACCCTGAAGCTGGAGGCCGCAGGTTCAACTGAAACATTATTAAATGTCTAGAAAACTACATACTGTCACATCCCAGACGACCATAATCTTGACAGTCCCTGCTGTGAGAACCCCAAAACTAACTTTACAATAAAGTTCAAAAAACCTAATAGTCACTTTTTGCAATTTTGTGAACATGCCTAGCAAAGGATATCATTGGTAAGACACTTACCAGGTAGTGTGCCTGGCTGCCGCTTATCAGCATGGTGATGTGCCAAAAGGGACAGAAGAGTGGCCCACGTGTCCAGCATGTGTTCAGACATAAGAGTCTTGTCTAAAATGAATTGAACTGTTTGTGATGGCAACACAGCTGACAACGACAGCTTTCTGACAGCACCACTCTCATGCAGTTGCACAACCAGCTTTCCATGTTGGCTGATCTGGCACACTGTTCCTGGATTCAAGAAGCAGGAAGCATATGCAAAATGTGACAATTCTGGTGTGTTTGCTCTGTTGCTGTGTCCTTATTTTCAGTTTGTGGGTGTTAATTTTTGAAGTCCTGTTATAAATAGCATAACACAAGCAGAGAAGATAAACAAAGACCTTTTGATGTAAAATTAGTTCAAAAACAGCCCACCTTTTTCCAAGTCATGAGATGGCATAGGACAAAACTCATTATTGCCCAATTATCTGAAAAACTGTGTGGCTTAAGGGAAAGTGTACTGCACTCAAACGCATGTTACATTTTTGCCTACAACTTTTGTCTGAAACATTTTTCACCCTGATATATTTAGCAAGTTACATTCCAAGACGTTATGCAAACACGTCTTCACATTAGATCCACTAATGTTACACATTGTAACCAAAACATCAACAAATTTTTTAAGTGGCACACCTCTTGAGTACCTGTTTAGTAATTCTTCAGTTACCAAATGCAGCCACACACATACGGTGCAGCTGTTGATGCATTTTTGCATCTTCAGTTGTAACCATGCCAAAAATAACAGCATAAGACCCTATATCGTGGGGTTAATCACTTAATGTTGTTGATGCTTACCTTGTCCCAGCCCTTCAGCCATTACAAGTCCTCCAATTCGTGGCCTGCAATCCAGTCCCCCAACCACCAACAATGCCGCCATGACAGCCGACTGTATTCCCAGTGACTGATCCACTTCAATTTCGTTAACCTTATACAACAGAAAATTTAGTATTATTATTCTCAAATCAGAAAGCAAAAGAGCAATGTTTCTCAGCTGCAGAACTGCGAGTTGTGCCTTGGTTGATACAGGAGTTGAACAGATCCTACTCATTAAAACACAGCTCATTTTTCCTTCAAGTTTTTCCTAACCTTTGTTATGTTGTCATTAGTGCTAAAAATTACTGTTTTTCTAATAAATTTTTGTATTACTTTAACAAAAGTTCTTACAATTTTTAAGTAGTTTCTTACCTGTAAATATTCCAACTTTAAAACGTCAGTACATTTGATATACTAACCTGATTGAGACGGAAGAGTGGGCCCTCAGTAAGCAAATCCCCTGCCAGTGCCAACTTGTTTGCTATAATGTGGTTCAGTGCCTGGTTCCACTGTGGCAAACTGTGCAGAGATCGAAGTAACGCAATGCATTCCTCTGCAACAGTACTGGAGTGCGAAGCAGTCAAAGACACTCGGACTGCACCAGACTTCATGCCTCGACTGAATGCTAGAATCAACGGAAAACATGATCAACCATTTCGCGCCAAATGTCAACCACAGCAAACATGAAGTGTGCAGTTTAAGATACCAAAGTCAGCTAATATTGTCGCCAATAACATGCACAGCAATGGTGGTCATTTAAATTTTCAGGCATTAAATTCCTCACAAAAGGGTTAACATTTAATGAACAAATGGGGCAGCACTGTCCGACTGAATGTGAACCCATTTTGTCTGAAAGGGAAAACACTGTCTCATGGTTGGCATTTAAATTGGACACAGCTATGGCTGCAGCAGAAAACTGGGATTCAAAATACCAGACACTAACTGTTAAACGAGAAGTTAATCTAGGCCCTTCCCATATGCAAGTGAAGCACAATATAACAGACATTATGTCTGTACTGTCTCATAGTATATTGAACCAAAGGATCAGACACGTAATGAAGAGTACCTGTATGCTGCAAGGTAGG
Organism: Coptotermes formosanus; assembly: GCA_013340265.1. Taxonomy (NCBI): domain Eukaryota; kingdom Metazoa; phylum Arthropoda; class Insecta; order Blattodea; family Rhinotermitidae; genus Coptotermes; species Coptotermes formosanus. The sequence continues at coordinate 251,879 of BLKM01000078.1, forward strand.
ATCTGCTGGACAGAGCAGAGCAGTATAACCCAGAAGATGAAACAACTTCTCCAGAAGCGATAACCTCTCAGTGGGACTCACATCCCAAGCTGGAAGCACTGCTTGCAATAAACGTAGTGACAAGATCTACAAGTTGACAAAAAGAAACGCCAGTCATTATACTACTGCAGCAAAAAAAGATTTTCACGGAGTTTTATTGTTTCTCTAAAAAAGTTTTCAGTACCTCATACAGTGTAGCATCAAATGGTAGGATGGTAATGAATCAGAAAGGATGTGGAATGAGGCAGTTGTGGCCTATTATAAGGTGTATCACAACATACTCATGAAGACTTGAGAAACAGTGAAAAACTTGAAGTCAGGGTAGCTGGTGTCCTGCTGAGACTGAAACTGGGCACCTCCTGAACACAAGGCAGAAGCTCTGATGCTTGAGACAATTTGCTCAGTCAGTTGTGTCGATGTAGGCTAATACATTACAAGACAAAACTTTTAATCAGCTGTTGTAGTTTTACTTAAAATATTTCAGACAAGAAGATTCTAACACCAGCAGTAAATTTTATAGTTTTCCTACGTCCCTCAACGCAAACGCTGGGATAGAACATCACATGCGATCACAACCACTTCCAGTTTTTTATTCACTCATCATCTGCAATTCAACACTATGCTGGCTGAGTTAGTGGCTGTATCTTCACATAAAGCACAAAACACAAATGAATGAATGAATGAATGAACAAACAAACAAATGAATAAACATATACATAATTTAATAAATTATTAAATGACTGAATGAATGAACAAATAAATAATTAAATGAATAAACAAATAAATGTGCTCTAATTGGATATTTTACGTTTGACTTAAAGAGGTGACATAAAAGAAATCTAAGAGTATAAGACAGCAACAAATATTTTCCTCAGCAACTGCAAACCAGACTGTGATTGGTACTTTGTTTTTCCACATTTTTGTGCCGCTATGCATCATATTACAAAAACAAAACAAAAAAATCACAGCTAAAGACTGAGTCACAATACGTATCATGAACTTAATATAACATGGACACAATCACACAAGTAATAAAGTGCTGCATTTAGCCCCCGGAGAGCATACACAGGGCCTAACACATACCGTAAGTAAACGGCATACCTGCTTTGGTAACGTGATCACAATGGTATTATCTTGGCCCCCGACCACTGAAAGTAGTAAATGCACCCATGCTGGGGTACTGAGGGCCCGACACATTGCAGGAGATGATGCAATGGCTCTCGTGAAACCAAGAGTGGCCCACTCTACATGGTGACTCAGAGCCAACAGCTGCAGTTGTGATGGAGAGTCTGACATTGTGTTTGCTGTCTGCAAGTACGCAAATATGATGTTATTTTTAGAGAGGCCTCATACCTCACAGTAAATGAACTCTGCACCCCACAGTTCTGGCACAATGTACATTCCCTTAAATGCATCACCAGTTGCTACCATATTGTTCCTCACCCATTATCACTGTCCACCATACTCCTGCCCCTGTGACACTCCACACCTCACCTCTCTATATAATCCCAGTCCTTGCTCCCTTTCCTTATAAGCTAAAGACCAACAATGACTACAAAGTGATGATAAATTTACTTCTTTTAAAGTGTGTTATTTAATGACATGGTCAACTGCTAAGATTACGTGGTGTCAGTGATAGAGGAACGAATGTGTATGGAGCATTACAGAAATGATACCGACAGGGACAAAACTGAAGCACTCAGGGAAGAAACCCAACCCAGTGCCCCTTTATCGACCACAAGTCTCACACGGACTGACCTCACACTGAGCCTAGGCCTGTGTGATGACAGGCCAGGAACTAACAGCCTGAGCCATGGCAAGGTCATTTACTGCATAGTCTGAGGACACTTGATGGATAAAACTGGGACTGATCATTTTAAACTCTTCACACAAATACAGTTTGTTTACCTGAATTATATCCCTCAATAACGAACATAATATTCTTGCTGATGATGGCTGAACATGATCAGCGCTGATTCCACAGCAAATTGCAAGTGTTCTGAGGAGAGTTAACGAAGCTTGTTTGAGAAGCTTCGTAGGATGTGCATCCTTACAACTGAGTTTAAGCGCTGTAAAGACAAGGAAACAGCAACCCTGAAATGTCAGTTCTAACACACTGATGACGGACACAAGATTCACAATGTATAAAATATGACTGGACAACTAGTGCCAGTACTTACTGTGACAACTGATCATTCTTTTCATACGCAATTTACATATTCCTTGCCTTTCTTTAAATCTGAAGCTTCAGACAATGATAACTGGCAGACGAAATCAAAGTTTATGTAAAAATTAAAGTGCTTAGAGAACATCCTGCCCCATTCTTGCTTTATCTATCACAAAATTCCATGTGGACTAAGTTGTATTAAACCCTTCAATGACACAGAGATGAAGTACACAGGATGAAGTACACTTAAATTTAAATTATCTTAAAATGTGCTCATATTATGGTTCACAGAGCCCAGCCACATGAGGAATTAAAAACCACACAATGCAAACAGGCCAGCAATGAATGGTCACACCCAGGCTTCAATGGAGAGACACCAGTGATTGTCCGAGCTATGGCACAGGTGGGCGTCAACAAACACAATTAATATGTAGACCAAACGTACACTGAAATTCAAAGAAGGACAACTTACGTGCTTTTGTAGCTTCATCATTTATGTCAGAATCTGTGTCTGTCTCTGCAGGTGTTGGAGGCTCTGCCAATTTCAAATCATATTTATCTTCTTTGCCCATTCGATACGAATTCGTGGAGCCATTATCCCACTGGACACGAATCCATCCATCCTCCCCTAAGTCTCCTATCACTCTTCCTTCACCAGGTGGAGGACCATCCTGCAGGGAAAAGATATGATGATGAACCCCTTGGTGCCATAAGTCAATTACAGTCAACATGCAGAGTGATAATGAGAAAGCAAACATCTACTAAAATCATCACCAAGAACATCCAAAGTAACAGGTGGCCATCTAAATTGCAGGTCTTCTACAGAGTACACCAGCCACTTACTTCCAGCACCAAAGGGTTAAGAACCTATGTCAAAGGAGGGGGAGGGGAGGGGAGGGGAGGGCAAGATGGAGGAAGGAAAAGAAGAATCTGTTAACCTCTGTTCACCTGGTAATTTTCATTGTTCTTCAAATTTTCGCAGTCTTAAAAAGTTCAGGCTGATAAACTTTCAGTATAGGCACTTGCTCTATTAAACGTCAATGCTGTATCATCTAACAGCAAACAAAAACCCAAAATACATAATACAAGAAGAGCAAGGTGTTTTGTGTTAGCAGGTATGTTCCACTGTTACACAGCATGCTTCGCTTCTATGTCCAAAATGCTGGTGCTTATCTACCAAAGAGTGACACCTCCCAGAAGACCATAATTTGCATTTTCTCCTTCAAAAAGCAAACATTAAAAAGGATACTCACCTGGTCCCCCCACTTCCAATCCACACCTCTCACAACGCGGGTCCCAATCTTCATCATACTTGCAAGTTCTGGCCCACTGAGTATAAGAGCTGGAGGGGAACTTTTATGTACAGTGTCTTCGTATATCGCACACACATCCTTAGTTTTATCCTCCACACACGATGAGAACTCTGGTCCTGCCACGTAACACATGAAATATAAGATGCAAGAAAATGTCTACATTACAATTGTTGATTCCTCCTTGCCTTACAAAGCACCCCAGCATTGACTTACCAGCAATTTCAAATCATGGCAAAATCATTACAGTTCCCACCATCTACAAACACAAAATAATTCGATCCATATGTTCACCAGTAGCACAACCTAAAAGGTAAACTGACCCTAAAAAAGGCTCATGAACCTAGGGTGGATTAAGGTAAATGCCATGAGTCATGCTCCGCACGTTCTTCAACTCAGTAGTAGATTGATGGCAGTGGTGGGCTTCACAGCTGAGATGCTCCCAGTACTATTGGACATGCGGCTGGGAGAAACCCACAGTCAGTCTGGATGCTTTAGAAAAGAGAAAACGCTCTTGAGCCTGCCACGGGTTGGACCATGATTCTGCAGCCATCCAGCTTGTGGCCGAGTCATTATGAATAACTGCTAACTCACAAATAGCCTAAACTTAAAAACCCTTACTTAATTATATCCAAAAGGGCTTTCATTTAGCTAGTGGAACCTGCAAGCAATCAGTTAACATAACAGAAATAGTTCCTTGATGTTTCCGATCCCATGTTCCCTCTATGTTGGTTTTCCTCATATCTGCTAAAAAATTCCAAAAACAAAACCAACCCACTTTCAGAAAGCAGTCCAGATTAAAGGGTTTAATATCCTGTTAAAATATACACCACAGAAATTGATATATTTTGAAATTTCCAGTATTACATTATTCTAGCCTCAGCACTCATCCAGTGAGAATGTCTTAGATGGCCATTTGACCCCAAAAACAATTTTTTGCGCTATTAACTCTCATCTCAGTAGGCAGTCTCTGGAGCAGACATCCAAATAACATTAAGCTGTAAGCCACCATAACATTCAGAAGTAGTAACATTTGAAGTACAGGTATAAAACTGTACAAGCTGTACTGAGGTAAGTCAGAAAGAAATCCTTTAGCAACCTCAACAGCTTTAATTAAACTTAACATCTATCAGCACTAATTCAACGCTTTTAATACCAAAACACATCATTAGACCCGACTCCCAGTTACTTCAATACATTTCACACCGTCACAACTTACACTGTGAAGATCCATGTTAATATTTTTCTCCAACAACTTGTATTTGTAAGATATTTTGTTTTTTGAAGACTCAATTACCAAGTTTCCAAAACAATTACCATCACCTATTTGAAATAATGTCTCAGTACTTAAGCCTGCCGTTCTTATAATACGTTTTCTACACTCTCCTGAATCTAGAGATATGTATATTTCACAGCTATGGTTCAAGCCTCAAGTAAGACCCCCCATACTTACCCATTTGCCTCATTAAAGACTGTACAAGAGCCAGAACACCAGAATTTATGATCAGGCTAATTTCATTTCCATAGTGGTTTCCTGTCAGCATTCCCATCACCGTCAACAGGAATCTGTGATGCAAGAGAAGTAATTTACGTGTACATCTGGTCAGGTTACAACACTGCTCCTCAAAGAACATTATTTGCAAAAACTAATTTCACTTCTGAACATCTATCATCCAGAAACAGCGGATTTTAAATCTCCTAGTATTGTGTGAATGGTGGTCACAGTTTTACACAGAGGCAATGTAGACATATTAGTACAGAAAAAAAGCAATGCTCACAGCTCAACCACACACGTGTAGTGCTGTCATCATGCAATAAATGGCTAGTAAAGTTTCATCCTCCACAACTTGCTCCATTCTCCACACCATGGCCATAAAAGGTACGTTTCAATTTATACACACATACATAAAGTAGGGTCTAAGCACAATGACTTACAAAATACAAATATAATAAATGAACATTATTCCACTTAAAACAGTCAAAGAGTACAGTAATCTTTGAGCACTAATGTAACATATGATAAATAGGCACACCAAATGAATAATGAAATCTTTAAATTTTCAGTACAGCACAAATTTTTTTCATGTTTCATAGCATTAAGAGAACTTTCATAGAAAATGGTCATTTACAAATATAAAAGTAAAAAGTACAAATGTAAAACATGACTTTTTCAGAGCAGTCACCATAAACAACACAGTCTGCTCGTATGTAACACCATGTAGTGTGGCAGAAATTTCATGACATTTTCAGAGCAATGTGTTGCCTCCATCTTCAGAGTAAGTGGAGACAACACATTGCACCAAAAACATGGTGAACTTCTATCACACTACATAACAGCACATCCCAGAAAACAGTATTGTTCAAATATGAAATTTTCAATCATTCATTTAAGCACATAAAATGGCTGGAAATAACGTTTCAGACTGCTGGATTAATGTTATGATAGCCATCTACTGTTCTTGGGCTAAAATGTGAGAAACTGTTTCTTGTGTGTGGGCCTAGCCAACGGACATCTGAGATACCAAGCAATTCATTTTCCAGGATTCACACACTGCAAGGTTTACAAGAAGGTACAAATACAAAACATCTTCCATCAGCCCCTGCTCCTTCACTGCAGATTCCTTAACCCCTTAACGCACACCAGTAACCCTTATGTACCAACTGCTTTGACACTAAAACACTCTGTATCCTGGCCACACTCCACATATACATTTCATATGACTTTCACAAAAATTTGCAACCATTTTCTAAGATGTATTAATTTACTGGTATTTGTAATGGAGATGCCAAATGTTTACTCTGGGGCACAAAATGGATTTTTAAATATCTGTTACTCAAAACTTGTGCCTGGGAGAGCAAATCCTTCCACCTACCTTGCCCAAGGCAATTTTCTAAGCCAACTGTAAGTTCCTTGGTTCAATGAACCTTTGCCTTTTAACTTGTGGGTCTTCCTTGGCTGCTCAGCCAGCAACACATGTTCACGTAATGCTGTTACAGCCCATGACGTTATCTTGGCTTGTGCCAGGAGCACTTCTACTTTCTGGTATGGATTCACTGACTGAATGTTGTCAAGACAGTATGACAAACCTTCCCTGTAAATAAGTGAAACTGGATTAACTGACAAACAACATCACACAGTTCCAAAATATCACAGCTGTTACCACACATTTCTGCCACAATATTCATGGCAATGCAGAGCATTCATTGGTATTTATCTACCAAACTACATAGCATCACATCACAGAGGACTGTAACATTCATAGCTACTACTGTGTGAACATGAAGTTTCACAGCATATTTCTTTAAATATGAAATGGAATGCAATGGTTAAGTTAGATATCAGGTCCTGTATGGAACCGAAAGGTGTCAGGATAAAAGAAAACTATCAGACTCACCTTAGGATGTGTTTCTTATGTGTGAGGCCTAACCAGCCATTCAGCAGTGAATACTTAACAGACAATATCAAATAATCCCTTTTCAAGAGTTCATACATCATCTCATTTCCTTGTATCCTGATTCTTGCTCTTTGGACCTATGGAATTAGAACAGACCTTGTATAATGTGAAACAAAACTGTTAGCTTTCATGCAACTCAATCACGCAGCCAGTGGGCCATGACCATACTCTCCCAGACTGATCATGATGAAACACTGACAACCAAGCTATATCAAGTCTTAAATGATACAGTTGAAGCAGCATTATTAAAAAAAATTACAAATAATCAGGTCTTGATGCATGACTTAAGGTTCCCACAGTGTTGCTGTTGAAGACTGTGGAATGTCACACTGTGTCACTGAGCAAGTAGTTCACAGTGTTTCAAAGGATTGTACTGCCTTCAAGATGATGGGAACTACTTGCCCGACAATGTTGCATCACATCGCAGAGGAATGGAATCTTCAGGTCTGGGTGATTTGGAACACAAATATGACAAACATTCGCACAGAAAGTAAAAGTGAAGTTAATGTAATTCTGACAGTAGATTGATGTCAAACATACTGAAACCACAACTTTAGTCACTGGTTATGCTACTTTATGTAACTGAATTAACTCTTTATGCACTCCTGCAGTCAGACATAAAACCTGAAAATTAACGTTTTCCCTCCGGCTGCCATTTAAACTTTTAAATCCCCCATGCCGGGTGATCTTAAGGGCATTGAACACAAATTTAAAAGTATGGCATTTTTTGTTGTAATAGTATGAAATTTTTTCATGCCATCGCAGAAGGTTTGCTGTATCTTGTGCACAAAAAATGGAGTACTTATGTGGATTTGGAGTCCGGCACCACAGGCGGAAATTCTGAGGCCAGAATCACGAATTTTGTAAGTCACTAGAAGGCCACTTCAATTTACAAATGTCACGGAGATTAGGTTTTTGTGGCTCGACCCATGAAAATGAACATTACTCTCACTCCCAGTAATTCAGGCCTGTGTGGTAAACTTCAACACACTGCCCTATACAAAGTCCTACATCACATTTTTGACAGTACATTGTCACGCATTTTTTTAGTCTTCCTGGTTTGGCGCTTGCTTCTCTCTGCACACATGTGACATGAGCACTGAGACTTTCCTTTCAGCTTAGCGTGTGTTGCAGGAATCCTATATAAAAAATGGTCTCTCCCTATGAGTCTGCCTGCTGGACTGCTGGTCTGACCTTGTACTTGAGGTTCTGTGCCAGCACTAGCGAGCAATCCTTCAGCAACTTTTTCGTAGAAAAACAGGTCTGTGCTGAAGAATATTTCAAATATGTCCAAGGGAGAGCTGCCTTGAGTTATTTGGTAATTTTTTATTTATCCCTGGTACTCCGGAAAACGCAGGTTTCTGAATCTTGGGAATTTTTTCTATCCATCCTAACTCCAAATCCGTACTTGCGCATTTCGGAATGGCCCTGCGTGTTCTCTTCCTGCCTCTGTCTGGCTTGCGCTGCACAATTTCTTCCTCTGCCTCTGTGCTGCTACTGCTGCTAAAGGGTGAATTTGCTTCATACATTTCACTGTTATAAAGTTCACTAAAACTACCATCGTCTGAGTCCGAATCATTCACAGTTTCACTTATTTTATCAGTTCCAATAAACTTTTTTGTGAAGAATGTTCGAAAATAGAACTCGGTCTAGGATTTTCCATTTTGCTTGAGGCGCGCTAAACTACAACCACAGCTCATTGATACTTTTCCAAACCACATGCTGGGAGAGGGGTACATGATTCATTGCGTCTGGTCTCGCGTTTCAGCCGCGATAAAACAAAGGCATGCTTTCAGTCAAACGTCAAAACAGTTCGTTGCGCAACCATTCTGTCGCAAGAGTCCAGCATGCACACTACGGAGTGTTGCAGGAAGTGGCACATAGCCACTGAAACTACAGTCATGGAGGAGTCGAATGGTATACACGGGAAGCCAGTATCTCCAATAGTTTTTTTTAACGAATTTATGAAAGTCGGGAAGTACTAGTACTCCGGCCGGACAGGTGGTGTGTGAGGCCGTGGAGTACTAGTACGCCGCGCGGACCGAAAGTGTTAAAATGCCTTCACTCCTAATTCACCAGTATAAAAAACCCTCATAACAGGAACAAATTGTCAGTAAAAAAGTACAGCCCCCAAGATTAGCTAGATGTGCTACCTTTTGTCTCAGTCCAATAAGACTGTCACAATTTCAGGCACATCATGTACTTTTAACAACTAATAAGAAAACATTAATCAAGAGGTGTTGTGATAACAAAGTTATCCATCTACACCAACCAACAACCTCCTTTCAGCTTTCAAATCTGCAATATACAACATGACAATAAAAATTTGACATCCTTATCTTACAGCATGACTTTTTGGACAGTCATAACCTTACATTATTCTGACTTCCAAAATTTTGTACTCATGGAGCAGATGCTTTAGTTTCTTTATTACCTTTTGGAGTCTCACTAAAACAGCAGTCTTCAAATTTGACTTCAGTAAATTAGGTTTAATGTACTGTATTTACCTAACAACATAAACCAAACTGAGCACATGTTAACTAGGTGTAATACACACTATCTACCTAACAACATAAAGCACAGAGAGCACACGCTAACAAGGTGTGATATAAACTATATACCCAACAACATCAAGCAAACTGAGCACAAGCTGACAAGGTGTAATACACACTATATACCTGACAACATTAAGCAAACTGAAGGCATGCTAAAAAAGGGTAATGTACACTACTTACCCGACAATATACAGCATCCAAGGTGTAATGCACACTACCTACCTGACAACATAAAGCAAACTCAGCACATGCTAATAAGGTGTAATGTATGCTGTTTACCTGACAATACAGAGCCTTCCTTAATGTCTCCACATCTCCACCTTCCTCTTGCATCACAAATTCAATTATAGCATTTGTTATCTTCGCACCATCTGGACACTGAATGTTATTCTGCTGCTTTTCTGTGTGCAAACATACAGTTCATTACATAAGTAATCTGCAGGGTATACTTCTCCATATGTGACCCCCACAAAGCTACAGTGAAATTATAGTAATGTTCCATGCACACACAGACACAAAAGTTTTTCTCCAAGTACCTCGGTTTTCTCCTGTCGGTATCATTCTACCAATGCTCCACATTCATATTCATTTGTCTGCCAAAATGCTACATAATCTTAGCAACCAACAGCATCATTAAATAGAACGGTTCTCCCTCTCTCCGCCTACATAACAATACCAATTTTTCATGGTGTGTTAAAATATATTACGTCTACACCGCAAGGTAGAAGAGGATCAGAGTAAGTGAAGTGAGGTGAAGTGAAGTGAAGTGTTAAAATATTGTCTGCAATACATACAGTATTTAGTAGATTCTATTTGCAATCATCTAAAGAGCGGAACCATTGTGAATGCGAAGAGAGGCAAGTAACAACGGACAAATCTGTACCTGCAATCTGCAAAAGCAAGTTTGTTGTACTGTCACCGCCATCATCTCTCTCTTCCTCTTCTTCTTCACCTTCATCTTTCTTCTCATCTCTGGTCCATGACTCAGTCTCTTCCTCATTCTCCTTGCATTTTGCTTCCACACCCTGACTCTGAAAATGTAACAAATAATAACAAGAAGACTCAACTCTTCTGGTATCATCTGGGTGAAACATGGGTGGCATTGAAGATGAAGGAACTACAGTCTTTCAAAACAACACTAACCAACTGCCAGTTGACACAGCATTAACGTCCCAGCATACTTGAATCTTCAGCAATACCTCTGTGAAAATCTCAATCTTGCAAGATAAAATAAGGTACAGATTACAGTAGACAAAACATAAAACAGATTACAGTCTTCCCAAATGTGATGTCATGAAGTTGGTAGATATGGTAGCAAATTTTAAGAGGAACCTGCTGTGTCTATCCTCAGAGCAGACGAAAATTGAAGCGGCAGTTTCCTCTGTAACGCCGGTACCTATCAACCAGAATATGTGATGTCACAACCCACATGGCTGTAATCATAATACTCCCTGACTTACGAAATTTCAAATTATACAATTAAAGATTTACACAATTTAACAAATTAAAAAAATTGAAATAACAACATCTTCGAAATAAATACTCAATTTTTCTTGACAGGAATGAGGTGCAATGAGACAAGGGTGTCAGAAGAATATTGCTGGGTGATAACACAGGCACCAGGGTGGTCACACTCTAGCCAATCAGGTTCCTATATGTTGCAGTTTTGATTTCAATTAGACTCCCTTGTATATACTTACAAAGTTGACCACATGTGTACTCCATTCTGACTTGTGTAAAATGCCCTTGACCTTCCAGAAAGTAATTACTGCACAAGTCAAGGAGCATCCATGCCCACAGATCATGAGAACCACGAACATCATACGTATAAGTACCTGTATGCTTGCATTTAGAATGTCCTCTGGTTTTGCACAGGGCTGCCTCAGTTTGTTATCAGAAATAATATTTCTTGCAATTTTCCTCCATCTTGGCACTGTATGGAGAAGCTGCAGGTGATGTAACGCTCTTACTTCAAAACTTGTAGCTGCTCGAATTTCATACAACAGGAATCTAACAAGTAAGACAGCAAACAACATACGTTTATTAACATTGTGCTATTTACTTTAACACATATCGCTCACGAAACAGTAATTTGTCATAATCCATACAATTCCTCCAACTGAGATTCCCACATTACTAGACATTTGGGAGACAACACACACCTTCTGTTAACTGTTGTGTCTGCAATAAAATTGCTTCTCCTTATGTTTCAGTACAAACATAACATGCTTACATGTTAGCCTATTAAGGATATGTACAGTTTTTGCTCTCACCCGTAAAAGTGTGTGTTGGTGGGTTATGAACAACTGCTACTTCATGAGTGATGTATTATATATTTTTTCACCGTGCAGTTTTGGTTGAAGAAACACTCCACATACCCAGGTCCAGTCCAGGGACAGACATTGGTTACATCTACAGGACTTCATACAGCAAGTATTGCATTCTTAATATCAGAAGCAAAACTAATTTTGCATTTCTTTAACAAAATTCAGACATGCAGTAACTCTCACATGACCTCACTGTAGCTGCTCTACCAATTTACTACACTCTTATGCGTTACAGTATGTGATACGGCATGTCATTTAAACTCAGTATTCAAGACATTACAATGAAAGTAGAGTCCAAGACCACAAAATGAACAGCTTACCTGCACTTATCTAATACTGGCGTACAAACTTCTTTGTATGAACGGTTCATCTCTTGTCTTGTTTTTATTAGATTCCATTTTGTCTGATGGACTGTTCTGACGATATCCATCAGCTGCTTTGGTAGTTTTACAGGCACTCCACTGCCATCCATCTCTAAATGAGGAAACAGGAATTCAACAGTTATTAAAATAAATTTATTTAGTGATGCGTCCACAACAAATTTGCAGAAACATACCTGCTGGCTTCACAGCGCTTGTAACAACTCGAAAACCACCAAACGGATTTTCATTAAATTTGACACTGGGGAATTTTATTACAGTTTATAACCGATTACAATTCTAGAAAACACCAGACAACAATAATGGGCATGTTACATAAGTGCACACATGCACCTCTGTGTTCCCATTCAGTGAAAATCTAAATATTCAGTGGAGTGAAAAACATTCACATAAACATTCAGGAGAAAACTGAAAATCATACACTTTATGCCAAACTCAATTTGTCTATCAAACCTCACACATTTCAAGATAATTAATACAGAAAGATTTTTGAAATTTATATGCAACAAGAGAGAAAGCACCAGAATTATTATGCTATGTGTACATCTTCTAACTTGTTTGCAATGCTATCATCATTCTTACCTTGATCTATAAGGGCAATAACTTGGAAACCTAAACCTTGATGCTTTATCAGAAGAGCCATTAAGAGTCTACCCACTTCTTCTACAGGATGGTCCACAGGAAAGTCTCCATGCATCATTAGATGGTGTAACTTGCAGTGTCGCTCAACAACACTGAGAAATGTGCGGACATACGGATCCTGTCAAATGTCAAAAATACCAGTCACATCTGTTTTGAAGAATAAACACTGTCACATATGAAGGTTATCTACCATCATGATAAGTAAAACAATAAAAACTGCAAGGGACAACATAAAATATGCTAGTTCTTTGAGTTATGACAACCATACCATCAATCTATGCTCTGCCAAGGCCTGTAGGAATGGGGTCGCTCTGTCAAGTGTCCATTTGTGCAGTCCCTCCAGTTTTGGAGTCTTTGGTTCAGTAGGCGTAGTGCCGGCAGTTGAACTAGTGCTTCGGGCTTCCCCCTTCTCTTCTTCATAAGGATTTGGAGGCTGCAGAACCTGCAGACCTCCCCGCAGAAATACGGCATGCAGCCACTGCTGCGCTTCTTCTTCTGCAGGCTGAAGGGCTGTACTCTGTGACAACCAGTGTGCATGCAACCCCAGAAGATATGCGAGGTTACGTTCTACATCCATCAATGGGGAGGCAACATTATTCACATCCACATACTGTAAAATAAAATAAAATAAAATAAAATAAAATAAAATAAAATACAATAAAATAAAACTCACTTAAATGAAGTCTGAATCTGTGTTAAAAAATTTTAAATTTTACTTCATTAGTTACAGTTTACTGAACAATTCTGTCAGTTGCTCTGATGTGTCACTTCCAGAAGTATTTTACCTTACAAGAAATCCACTTCTGTGAAGGGAGACTCCTGACCCTTTTCAAGCCACATTATTTTTTATTTAGTAGGGGTTTGAGTATGGCATAAAGTGGGATGTCTGCGCAAAACCTTGCTGAAATTTCAGACCTTGCAGTTATCATTTACAGAGCGGGGGAAAACTTTTGTGCAACGATTCACTTAACACACATCCAGTGTGGTGGAAATTATGGTGGGAAATAAATGCAACAATATAGCACCATTGCAAGATTCTCTTTACTCCTGGTCACAGAGTGATAATGAAGACTGGTTACAGTGACCAGCAACTCCAATGGACTCTGAACGGCAGTGCTGAAAGTAAGGTTTGTTTAAGCAATGAAACGTTATGCTGTTATCATTGAATACCTGAACCACCTCCTGTTCCATTTCCATGTAGTATCCAACAAGGAAGCCCTGCATCATTTCCTTGGCTGCCTGTGAATGTGCAGCTGCATGGAAGGGCTGGGTTGCATCTCGTCCAGCATACCTCTGGAGCAGGTCACTGCTGCACGGCGCCTGAGCTCTGAAGCATGCATCATTTTGATTTTATTGTCTACTTTGATTCCTTTTAAAGTTCCCCTCATTAAGATGAGAATTTCCATACAAGCAGATTACACAATTCTGCCATGTGCATCATCAGGATCAACGTGCACAGTGGCAGAAAACCAAAAATATGTCAGACACTCAGTGTGGTGACTCTTCCTTCTTTTGGCACGCTGAGTGACAATAAAGGAGAATCAAGTTCAACACCCCTCATTCCCACCACAGACACTGTTCTGTGCTGCTAACCCTAAGGAGTCATTCTCCATCTGCTGACAAGCCTTCATCTGTCGTTGCTTAATATGATCATACGGGGGAATATCAGCTTTCACAGTGACTAAGCACAACAAATCATTCTTCGGAAATCAACCTCATAAACGCGAAGTTCACATCCAAAATTTCAGAGCCCATCTGTCTCAGTCATCAGGAATGTGTCACTCATTACATAATGAATTATGAAGTGGGAAGGATGTGGAAGGAATTATTATGGTCGCTCATATGTAACTACTCCAGCACTTGCTTGAAGGGACTCAGTAAAACCACAAAAAATACCAGGACAACTTATTTCCTGCCAAGATACCAGGTTCAAACCTGAACCTCCTGAGTAAGAAGTACAAACGCTAATGACTATATTGCAATGCACACAAGACATAAGTATATTTAAATTAAACTTTTCACAACTGAAACATACCTAAAGTCTTGAACGTCATAAACCTTTCTGTCAACAACAATCCAAAGCCCACCATCTCGATTATGGTTTTCTAGGTCAGCTCTTCTGATCATTGGCAAGTCTTCTAGTGCCTTCTGGCTAGACATCGCATGTTGTGGGGCTAGAAAGAGAAACAAATACCAGTAACACTTTGTACCCATTGTTACTTTAAGCCTTTCTCTGCCAGTATGTTGTTCGAACTTTACCTACAGTGCACTTCATGTTTCTTAGTGAATGAATCAGAAAATGTATGCACAGACTAACAGTTCCAACACATTCACTGTGTTCTGTTTAATTATCTGTGGCACATAGGGCTTAGAGAGAATATATAGATATGTAACCAACTCCAACACAAAGTATATATGTGCTTTTTGCCTGTTGGTCCTTCATAATTTCAATGTTTTCCATTCCACGTTGGTGTATGATGAGATATATATATATATATATATACACACAACTCCATACTTTGTGTTGGAGTTGGTTACATATCTATATCATCATATACCAACACACAATGGAAAATGTTAAAATTATTAATGCCCAAAAACACTTTGTGTTGGAGTTGGTTGCATATCTATATCATCATATACCAACATGGAATGGAAAATGTTAAAGCTTAGAGAACAGAGAACTGGGCACTAAACATATTTAATGCTTCTCCACATCTTTTATACCAAACATTCTTTTATGCTGATAAACATTTATTGATGCACGATTGAAACTTCAGGTGTTCACAGAAACACGTGCAGGTCTGTCTGTAAGGTGTCCATCACTACTGTCTGATCACAAACAAATTTGAACAAGCTGAAAGACTGTAGATAGACTCCCACGTACCAAATTTAATGAACATATGTTTAGCAGTGTTTGAGTTGCTTTATGCATACAGACAGCTGGAAAGATAAATTTTAACAGATTCTCAACAGCTATGTTAACATGCCCAAAGTGTCTATTTTATCCTTCCATACATAACACCTGTATGCTGAAAGAGAAAAATCAGCTCCAGTGGGTTGATTTACAGTGTAAACCAAGATTAAAGATGCTGGGGAGAAAGTATGAGCATGGAGTTGAATGTCAGTCCGTCGGATTGTAGAAGGCCAAGACAACAACAGTAACAAAGAAGCGAGTGAGACAATACAGATATGTGAACATATTGTCAATAATGGGTGGAAAGGATTAATAATGAACACCTGTGGTGAATCTGCATGTTGGAAGGGTACTTGTGGGACATAATTAGACCTACCTACTATCCCTGGCCAAGACAGATCCTCTGCATCCTCTTTTTCGACACCTGATGCTAGGCGGTTGAACTTGTCCAGAGTGTCAAGTAAGGGCACAAGCAACTGAATCCAATTCACCTGATGCAGAAGTAATGGAACTTCGAGTTGTAGCAAGATCATACATACCAACAACTCAGGTAACAGAACATCTGTGGAATTAGGGCACAACATTATTTGAGGTTTTAAAAGTAATGAAAAATGTAGAATGCAGTGCAGTGCATTATGGTGTCATGTAGTATGGTATTGGTTACCGATGTTTCAATAAAATGTTCCGCCTCCATCTTCAGGGTAGATGGATACAGAAAATTCATAACTGCTTCACTACACTGTGTCATAACATGAGAAACTACAATGTAAGTAAAATCTCAAATATTTGAAACTCTCATTGAAAATAAATGCACTCAAATCTTCTCACATGATCAGCCATGTCACAATTAAGTTAATTAAGTTACTTAAGCACAGGTTCCTGCAACATGGCATCTTAAATTCAAGATGATATGGCTGACTGTGTAGGAAGATTCCTCCAGTACAGTAAAATTTGATTAGCTGTCTATGCATATGTTCGTGCCCTTTTCAACTCTCACCCATTCTTGAATTTACAGAAGGTTTATAACACTCAGAAATATTCTATATAACAAAGTTTCTTTCCTTCCCAGTTTTCAGACTTATGTTTCTTTGAGTCTGTTCCTTATGTCCATCACATTCGATGAGGGATACAGCAAGTCAGATGGAACGTAAACCCTCCGCATGGAACTGCACTGTGTTACCACTCTATTGTAATAGCTGCAATTATGACTGTAACACTAACATCAGGAACTGACACAACATTTGAGTTTGAAGCAAGATACTTTTGAATCAGCTGTCATGATTCCCAAGTTATTTCCTCTCTCATAACATGGACATGGCTAGTTTAATGTATGTCTACTTGTTTGCAAGTAAAAATAGAGACATAATAAGAAAAACAAATTATTAATACAAACCACATAATTATACAAAATGTCCATATCGTATAAACAAGTTTTAACAAGTTAGGAAATGTATGAATAGCCTACAAATTATTGGGTGGGCACCTTCTGATTTAACCCTTTAAAGACAAAGTGTATCTGTTTTATATAAGGACTCAGTGCGTACCGCGCTGTAAACACTCTCCACCTCGTTTATAAAAACCAGTCTCTTAATGTTTTATAAGGCAAAAGTTGCTGTTTGTTCTGAGATCCGTACAAAACACATAAACGCAATGTGGGAACCACGTAGAATTTTTTAATGTTAAACCTGGTGGTATGTAAAGTTACTGCTAGGCTTTAAAAGGTTAATCATCTTAAAAAAGCATGTGACTTATGATGAAAGTGTACTGGATGCAAAATGTATGTTTCATCTTTCCCTGCATTGCTCAAAACAATTTTCCCTGTCATAATTCAGCAAGACATGTTCAAAACTTGCACACACACACACACACAAGTGGGCAGTCATGTAAAGTGTCCATTATTTCTGTCCAACTTAAACCAAAAGATGGCTTACAGAAAAATTTCAGTAAAACTCTGTAACATAAAATTTCATGAAAATCAATTCTGCAGTTATCAAGTTGACAGATCTGGATGCATAGACAGTCAGACAGACATGGTCCCTAACAGATGCATTTTTGCAACTTCGCCTTGCAAATGAGACAAAAACAAGCACCAAAAAAAAATACCCCCCAAAATACATACCTATTACATCCCCTTTAAGAATTGAAACAACAAGAGAGAAATGTTTGCTGCTTGTTGCTGCCAAACTTGAAGCTATTGGTAGAGTCTCAGTGATATGATTGCATAGCTGTGAAATGTATTTTGTCAGCAAGGATTCTGCTCCCAGCACATCTTGATCTGAAAGGAAAAACACAAATCAATCACCAAGTAATATTATCATGAATGACATTTCAAGTTCTCACCACAGCAAGTACCAGATTATGGCCTCTGAGATGTAATGCCATGTAGTTGTAGTTTATTTAATGAAGCTGTCAGTAAGCATGACTACACAGTGTGCGATGGTGGGATGATTGATGAATAAATTAATTGGAAAGGATGTGACCTAATTTAAGGTATTATAGTAGCATGTACCTAACACTGAGAACAACTGTGAAAAACCTGCCACAATAGTAACAGCTTAAAAACAATGAAACTACTCTACAAAATCTTCTCAAAGTAAAATTATATACCATAATCAAACATTCAACATAAAATAACCTTAAATACTGTAAAAGCTAGAACTTTAAAGGCAATATTCTTGCACACCTTCAGAATAACTGGAATACATACAACTACAAAAATTATATCAAAAACATAAATCCTTGCAAAATGTTGCCCTTTACATAAAAATGAGATCTCATTTCTTTTTATAGAACATAATGTTGCACTTAAGCCAGCCGAAACATGCTGTACTGAATAGTAGCTACTGACAACAAAAAATTTCAGTTGTGACTAATGGTTTATTTTAATATAGTTTATATACTAATTTTTCCTATGTAGTATTGTGTTCAGGAAAACACACATTATTGTGTAACTAAATAACCTGTTTTGACCATCTTTTGACATGCATAAATACTGACTCATCACATATTTTCAGAAAATAAATCTGAGGTAAACAGCATAACAGATCTAATTTTGAAATTTAATATTTTTGTATCATGTTGCAGTTTTGATTATGCTAAGCATTCTCCTCCACAATCAACACTGTACATTATTTCATATATCCAGCACTATGTATGCCAACTTGTGTTTTTACTTTAAGTCAAACAGCTGCACATTTCAGCCAATCAGTCATCATCAGGCTTGACAGGCGATGGAATATCACAAAGTGATTAAAATATCACAAACTGAGTACTGCATTCAGCTGCAAATGTAGAGTATTTTACGCTACAGATCATTATATAAAAGTCGGACAAGTTTTCAGTTATGATGTCACCTTTTCACTGGTAAAGAATGGAAATAACAGACTAAGCTGAGCACATTCCAACTGGACAACAAAGCACAGTGTACCTACTAGACCATAAGATATGAATTCTTACTACATTTTCACAACACAAAGATGGTAATTTATTCTGTAGTTCTAAGACTGTTATGCCTCATGTCACTTTACAAAACACTAAATGTTAAAATACACAAAACAATTATATTACTTATAGTTGTGAAACATGGTATCTTACTTTAAGGTGATACATTCCCATCGTGTTATTACACACAAATGAACTTTTGTGAATAATCTTCTTGAATATAAACACTGTGTCAACTGACCATGAAAATTTGTTTGTATGATCTCTTACACTGAGGAAAGAACACTGGAAAGCCTTTGAACACAATGCAGTAAACAAAATGCCAGAATATCAGAGACTAAATTATGGGAAGCAGGAAGAATACATGACAGAGAACAAGTAATACACATTACCGCACTAGTGCTGTTACAGTTGGAATGAAAAGATGAAATAAGAAATGCATAAAATATTTTGACAGAGAACTAGTTACTGTGGGAATGAAGTGAACTGATCTGAACTCTCTTACAACAAAACCTGAGAATGGGCTTTTGTGTCCATGAAAATGGACCTTGTGTGACAGGGTGAATGAAGTTCATGAATGTTTGCTGCCTAATAATACTGCTACGGTTTACTAAAACAGTGTGAATTCTCGTCCCTGATTATCCTAATTTATACTAACCATCTTCTAGGACGTAACACAGTGTAATCTAGTAGACGTGTGCTGTTTCAGAACTGCCTGCTGCATGTGTCATTAGTGCAGATGATGAAGAGAGCACATCCATCTCCCTTGTCAGTACATCTGTACCAGACTACACAATATCACATTCACCTGATATGTCAGTATGCTTGTATCAGACCAAAATATGTCACATCCCATAGACATATCTTCAGAGATCCACCACTAGAAACTCAAAAATAATCTGATTTATAATTTTTCAAAAGTACCTGAGAACTTACCTTGCTGTGAGTTCCAAGATTTCATTTTGTGACTGTGAGAATAAATCTGGGCTATTAAAAGCCTCTGAAATCGCAACAAAAGATTCAAGCTCGGAGATCTTTCATATTTATCTCTCCCTTCATGCCGGACAGTTCCGCAATTCTGAACTGCCTGTAACCTTGCCTGGGTTAACGCAGAGCCACTCCTGGAAAACAATTGCACATAATAAATGAGTGCAGCTATACTTCCACTTCCCCATAAACCCTCATAGCATCTACTTGTCATTCTGCTGTGGCAGCATAAGTAGCACAGCTAAATGTGTCTTACAATAAACATGCTGGCAGACACTTGTCTAGAACAGTACAGTTGACTGGGTGAGTAGCTGGTATGGATTACATTATAATTCTGCTTGAATGTGGTTTCTCATAAACCATGCATTAAAATTTAAATACCAACTTGGCCATTTAATGGTTAAATCCTGAAGTCCTGAACAAGCGAAGATAAAATGACTTCACTTTAAACTAACCTGAGAAGTAATTTGACTAGATGAAGAAGAGGAACAGTGGAGTTGTTTTTCTCATGAAGAGATGCATCTTTGGCTCGTTTTGACTCTGTTTCCAGCAAGGCTTGATCGGACATATGTGCTTTCCTTTCATTGTTTTCTGAATGTTCTCCCAGTTCCACTGCACAATGAGGAGGCAATACATCAGTATGCTTGGGAGACTACTAATGTCAATCTTACTCACTAAAAACTAAGTAAGACAGTATGCATTACAGGATAAATACTAATTATGTCTGTCACCTTTAAATGCAGCTTTCAAAGCTGTTTCCAATCCCCCATCTGCCATCAGACTAGAAACCAGTAGATCAGTCATGAAGCGATGACCGGCACTCACTGCAGAAGGATCTGACCCTGTAAAACCATGTCACAGAAATGTTTTATGTAAAAATTTTACTCCTCTCTTCTTGCATACACATCACACAGTTTGCTATGGCATCACATCCCAGAAGACACGAATCATCATACTCATTTACATGAGAACATGAAACCTAACAGCATTTTACACAATATTCACTTCCTACAGATCCAGTAATTCTTTTACACAGATTAGTTCACACATTATTCAATAATCTTTTATTAAACATAATAGTCATCCAGCCTCAACAGTGATAAAAAAATCAATATTAACCTTTTAATGCCCGTTACACAAATATTTATGTCCAATGTATTGTATATATTCACTGTAACAACAGAATTATTTTGCATTTTATGTTTAAAATTTCCCATTTGTTTTCTATACAAGGCATCACACTATGGTAGGTGCTAACTTCCAACATGTTTTGACTACATTTTGCACCAAATTTTTTGAAAATATCACAACAGTTAGTGCCAACATTCGCAAAAGTACACAACTGTGCGTACACCGATTATTTCAACAGTGATGTGTTACATGACAGCCCATGTTTCAGGAATATCACACACTACAAGATCATTAGTGCTGGTATTCATAACCATTTTTCATGACTCTTCAATCATTTTTAAACAAAACTAATACAAAATCTCGATAAACTCCAACACTGGAAACATAATTTTTTGCTAAGTGCTGCACACACCCAGTACAACACTGGTGATTAGATGAAGAACAAATGAGTATTTAAAGGATTAATGCTGCGCTAAAAACAGCTTACAAGAAGTTATCATGGTGCCTTACTGTTCACAGCTACAGTAACTACATTTGTTAAGAAGGACTGCAAAAAAACCCTGAAAATGTCAGTCATGAGAGCATGTGCCCAACAGTGAGGCCATGGAACAATTTAAATTCAGATCCCAGGAAACCACCCTCACTGTCTACACAGATGGTCATATTTGTGTATATTACCTGTATTGGGCAGAAGTGCTGATAGAGTTTTAGCACGTTCGTCAGCTGTAGGGAGCAATATACTCCACCCAGCTTGCAGCGTGGCTTGTGCTGCTGACTGGATCGTGTTCAGGACACCAATATTGCTTGCTAATTCTACCACATGCTGTTTCAAGCTGGACAACAAGTTCGCGTTTGGCCCCAAACCAACAGAATTCACGTCCACACTGTGGCTTATCATTGCATGCAGCTGAAACAAGCAACAAACATCTAGACTTGAACACAAAGCAATTACACAAAGACAAAGTGTCTCACAACTTCCTAACTTGACTGACAGCCTCAAAGGTGTGCTTGGCTGCTCTGTTCAAACAGCCATACTTTGTCTCTGAAGTGTGTGCCAAAACTGTGCTACTTTCTCTTCTTATCATCAAATAGCAGCATTAGACAAGTACGTTTGTTCTGTGATCATCTTTGTCCAAACAATACAGAAAGTGATGCCCCTGTTGCTCACACCTCCAAATCTACACATCTGTCAATTTGTTATTATTGACAGTAGAAAATTAAAAAGTAAGAAGGTTGGGCAGCCTCTAGTTGCATGACATTCACACAAGATTTTGGGCAAATCAATAATTTGGTTGATAAGTTGCAAGAGTAGGGGAGACACAGACACATGGACAAGATGGTTATGACAAGCCTCAGATTATATGGCATCAGAAATAATTTAGCTATAATTAAGATGAATATTTGTTGTTACACAACAACCTCACTCTAACCACACATTACCCTACAGCTGAATTTATATTCACATCTTTCCTTTTGTATAATAATTACCAGTCAGAACCTAAAAAAATCATGTACACATGTTTTTACACAAAAATAAACTTTCAGACCTCTTTCAGCATCACAAATTCCATCACCCCCAGCCTTGCCACCACTGAAAACACCATTATCACTGCCACAGTACCATTAATACTGCCACTGCACCCGCCACCCCCACCGCCACCGCCGCCACCACCACCACCACCACCAAAATGACCACTGTTGCCAGCACCAACACTGCTGCCACTGGTCCTACTCCACCTGCACCGCTAGTGCAACTACCCCTGCCATCACCACCACCGCCACCACCATCATGGCCACCACCCATGTAACCTTCATAAACATTAACCCCTCCACTGCCACCACTACCACCCCAACCACTGATAAAAGGTGGCTGTCAATCACAATATTCATTCCATTACAGTTACCATTTCATTATTTTTAGATGTCACAATGCCCAGCACATTACTCTACTGGCATTGTTATTACTGTGGTTTTCATTTGTGTTCACTAGATAAACATGCATGTCAGATACGTATGCTTTGATCAGTGCAGCAAGACCCACAGAGCACCAAACTCACTACTGTCCATACTCTGCAGCATTCACTAACCATGTAGTTTACCACCACAGGGATTTTCAAGAAAGCAACATGCTGCTGTTGGAGAGGCAGTACTGTTGACTGTGAGCCACTCACCATCGAATAAATAATAGCAACGAAGCACCAAAGCCACTGATGTGCCCATGACTTACCTTGCTGGTCTACATTTACCTGTAATTTGAGGAGATTCAAACATGCCACAGCCATGCATTCCTTATCTTGTGGCGGTGGCCAGTCCAGGTTCCCACTGACACCTTCACAGACAAGGCTAAGGAGCTGATCAAGCATTCGGAATGTTTCTTCACAAACATCCACCACAAACGCAACACGTAAGTTGATACTCCACTTACTACTACTGGTCCAAGCAAAACTCTGAAAACAAGAGCTATTATTAAAACAGCGAACAGAGCATGATTGAGCACATAACCTTAAATTAAATTCTAACTGACAACATTAATTTCCATACAACCTGAAAGAGAATAATCTAACAACTCTGTTTTTTCATACTGATGCATTACCATTTATGTAACACATATAATGTAAAATGGGAAATTAATTAATATTGATGTAACAATACTTGTACTCTTTCTGCGGTTTCCATGCCTTCTGTTTGTGTTTTCCATCTCTAAGATGGAGGCAGCATGTTCCTGAGTAACATTGTTACCCATCTACCAAATTATACAATATCACATCCCACCCAGACTGTACTCATTTTACTATTCTATTTATGATCATGCCAGTCCATGATAGCAAATCCACTGCATGAACAAAGTCAGCAAGAAATTACATTTTAAAAATAGAGTAAATTGTAAGTGCATTAGTTCTTTGTGGCTTAATGGTTACACTATTTTAAAATCTATTTACAGCCATACAGAAATAAAGGATGCAGAAGTAAGCAGTCATACCCTATATTATGGACCTATCTCAGCCCAGTTGACTGGCTATTCTCTCCGATACGCTTCATGGTAACCCTCCAAGAGATACAACCTCATTCATTGCTACATAATTGGTCACTGCAAGCATCACTGACCATTAAACAACCTGCATTCACATATACAAACACACATAAAAAACACCCCTAGAATTTCATATTATATACTTAGGCAACAAGGAAATCTACAGCACTTTTAAGACATGCTCCATAATCTCTGCTTTATTTTCCATAAAATGCCATTTATTTTGTAATTTTGTGTTCAAATAATACTAACGTTTTACATAAACTACGTGCTAAAATTTAAATACCGACCCAGTTGTTTAAAGGTTAAATAAACTAAAAATAAATTAAATAAGTTATGGCATTATGATGGTATTTGCCATGAGGAATTAAAGATGATCTTGGAAATCTCACCAGTAACAACCAGTCTTGTGTCTGAGGTTTGGCTCCGGGTCCTATCAAATATGAACCTGGAATTACAACCACTACACCTCAATGTCTGATCATACCTGAGTTGGTCCACAGGCAATTCCAATTATGACCTTTCCCTGAAGAGAAGTAATAAAAGTCGGCTCAAGGACACTGCTGCCTGTGGTCTCTCCAACCTGAGCATAATCATTCCTTCCCCAGCCATACACCTCCCCCTCATCAGTCAATGCCAGTACATGAACGGAGCCCACCGCCAGTGACACAACTCTCTTCCCTGCAACACCATGTGGAATGCAGAATGAATGTCTATAGAATGCACATCACTTCTAAGTATGCAAATATCTTCAGATGACAGTACAGTTAAGTACACTACACAACCCTGCACGTTTGTACCATGCATCTGACACCAAATGTACTGAAAACTTATTACATTACCCCAATTCAGGGATCCATATATTTTCAAAAAATCTAGCAGCCACCTCAGAATTCTGGGTGCCAGAAGGCTGACACAAACAAGTATTAGGGGCCACCATAGAAAATTCAGTCACTCGGGTGATGTGGTGACTGGGATACCCTCCTGCCCTATATTATGATAATGTGTCTGCACTTAGTTTAGCAACATACCATTAAGTTAAATGGGGAAACAGATGTACAGCTCCACAAATACTCTCGACCATGCCACCAGATAAAGGAAAGTGATTAGCTTCATACATCAGCCACTTTACCCCAAGGAAA
Organism: Coptotermes formosanus; assembly: GCA_013340265.1. Lineage (NCBI taxonomy): Eukaryota > Metazoa > Arthropoda > Insecta > Blattodea > Rhinotermitidae > Coptotermes > Coptotermes formosanus. Next base: position 277,403 of record BLKM01000078.1, read on the forward strand.
GTACCCACTTCCATTGGACAGGAGGTTGGGTGGGCCCCTGTGCTGTTGTAGACCCTTTGCAGATGTACAAGCTGCAGCCCCATACTATACTAAATGAGCCACCCTAGCATCAAATTTGAGTATTTAAATAATAATAATTCATTCTTGCTACTTTTGTCAGGTACCTACAGCCACACACACCAGCATATTTACATATGTTATTGAAAATAATAAGAATTCACTGTTGAAAGCTTTACTATTTACCACAACAAACACAGCAAATTTATTAGGTTATCCAGAACACTTATTCTTGGTGAACAGGCCACGCAAATAATAATAAGAACCATTAGCTGAAACAAATCTGTTTTTATCAACGTAACTGTATTTATCATAAAACCAGACATTCCAATACACAAAGGCATCTCCGAACGTTCCCGGACTGAATCAATGAATAAATACATACTTACCGTTGTTACTTGTCACAGTTCCTTCAAATCAGCCATAAAAAACAGCAGGTCACACTTAATGCACGCGTCGGTAAACACCCGTTGGAAAGCAATGCAAAGCTACTGGCCGCAAAACTCACTACACTGACTTGGAAGATAGCAACACTACGAAACCTAGTGGCACAAACCTGTACTACGCACCATTCTCAGTCCTGGTTGCAGTTCGGAAACTTTTGTATATGACTTCACACTTCCTTCCAGTCTGTCAGTACTTGACATGGACTTCAGGTTACTTCACACTGTAGGGAAGCTAAACCCCTGTGCTGCCAGAAGTCTTACCTTGCAAGACCTCAATAAGTTTTGGAAATCTAACATGTTCTTCAGAGGCATGTCCTAATCTATGTGTGTCTCCCTTGCCCCATGAATAAACACAGCCACTCTTTGTGAGTGCCAGGCTGAACTGTGCACCACAGTAAACCTTTGCCACATCAACGTCCTGTAGTTTGTCAATCAACTTTGGCGTCTTGGAACCATCGCTGCCTCCTCTACCTGCATACCAAACAAAATGGTTATAAATGTATGGAAAAAAATATATTAAATTTAAAATTATAACCTCAAATGATAGTGCCATCAAAGGTATGGTCTTCTGAGATGTGATGCTATTTCAGTAGATGGGCAATATTTTGGAGGAGTATGCTGCCTTCACTTGCAGGCGAACTATTCAATCCTGTGATGGTGGCAGCATGGCCCCCCAAAATAATGGTACCTACTGATAAACTAAATGGCACTACATCCCATAAGACCATAATCTTAAAAGCCACTGCCATGCAAACACCTCAATCTCGAACATAACATGCATAAATAAGTGTTCAAAATTAAAGACTTCTGCACGTTAAGTCCAAATATTCCTGACATTGGTGTGTTACAATACATATGATTACTGTTCTGGACACTGTACATGAGCTGGGGTTTTTCCAAACACAATATTTCAGAAACCGTATACTGTTTCCAATACGAAGCATACAGATGCCTATTCAGGTTGGCCTCTCAGGCAAGAGTTTGAATCTTTCTATGAGTCCCACTGAGAAGAAACCTTTATATTCTGATGGAAACAGCTCCAGTTTCCAAAACGCTGTGTTTGGAAAAGCCTGAGATGATGGCTGACTTCCAAAACAATAGTCATATTTATTAGAAATTTGGCACATCGTAACTACATTTGGCACATCGTAACTACATTTGGCACATCGTAACTACATTTGATACTCAAGTGGTTTTCAAGCACTAGCCTACATGTCATGTCTTACAGCTGCCATTGGTACGTACGTACGTACATACATACTCTTTGACGGCACCAGTAAAGTTGTTTCAAAGTAAAAGCGACCTGCACTTCAAAAGAAGCAGTGTCACAAAACTTCCATCACTTGTTTCCTATGGCCCTCTTACCTAACTTTCCATAATCTCCATCTCCCCAAGAAAATACTAAGCCTGCATCAGTCACAATCAGCGTCTGTGCATCTCCACTGCCACAAGCAACATCCACCACTCTATGGCCTGCAAACATGAACCGTAACAAACACTATTCAAATACAACTTCATGACTCTTGGTCCAGCTCAGCACGGACACATCAGAAAAAATGAATATGAAAAATATTCCCTAACACAGGATCATATTCTGATGACTTTTTTTTACAAGACAGGTCAGTAATTCAATTGCTTTGGTCATTTACGGTGATGCTATACACGTGATGAATGTTGGGAGAGGTTTCCTAAATTTTTGAGGAATTTACTACTTTTGAAAATGACAGCAAATTGGCAGGTTAGTCTGTGCATGAAAGAATGACAATACAGTGTTAGGAGTTGTAAGAGGAAAGACTGAAATAACTAGAAATTAAAAAAGACAATTTTTCATTTACAGGCTTCCAAAACGTCAGGCTAAATATTTTTTTCTCTTCCTCAAGCACACACAAAACTGGTCTCTACATGCCACGCAACAAAAACCCTTATCTCAATTTAAAATGCTCCAATGGCGTATAATTTTTAATCCTTCGTGATGACGCAGTTCACATACTTTAATTTTTAAATATTTTTTAAATTGTGGGAATAATTATTTTAATTAATTAATTGTTAATTAGGGTTTTGTGTTTGGTGCTTTGTTTAATGTTTTTTGTTGTTTCTGTATATGTACGTAATCATTTGAATTTTATGTTTTGCTGGCTTTACTGTAATTATTGTACTTGATTGTAATTAATCTCTGGATGTATCTAACATCATTCTGTAACGATTTTTAGAATAAAATACGAACTAAACTAAACTAAGCATGATGGCAGATCAGCAAGTTAATTGCACCAATGAAACCTCAAAACTAGACAACCATGGCAAATACACAACATTATAATTTTTAATTGAATTAAACAAAATTTGTGTAATTTTTTTTCTCATTTTCAGCCTTTAATTTTAGGCAAATATTTTATACCTAAGAGCAGCTTCACTTCAGGTAAACATGACATGTTCTGCTGTATTGCAAAGGAAGCAAAGCACCCCCCCCCCCCCATTTAAGGGTTTTTAGGGAGCGGCAGATTTGAACATTAAACTGACCAAATTCCTAAATGTGGTACAGTGCTTTACTTACTGACATTCTCAACCACTGAGATTAACCTCTAAAAGCCTAGCGGTTACTTTACGTACCACCAGGTTTAATGTTCAAGAATCCTACATGGTGCTCACATTGCCCTTATGTGTTTTGTATGGATCCTAGAACGAACAGTGACTTTTACTTTATACATCATTAACAGACTGGTTTTTTATAACTAAGCTGGAAAGTGTTTACTGCATGGTACGCACGAAGTCTTTATATGAAACAGACATGCTTCGTCTTTAAAAGGTTAAATACAGTCAGTAGTATTTCAATGAAAGATAAGTATAGTGCACTGCTGGAATAATACTGACAAAGGAAAAATGAGGTACTCAGAGAAAAACCTGCCACAGCACCACTTTGTCCACCACAAATCCCACACAGACTGTCCTGGAATAATCTTCAATGAAGGAAATTTAACATGTGGAAAAATTGGGATTTTTTTTAACAGAAAATTAAGTGACAAAACCCGTATCAAGGCACATTAGATTGGGATTCCCCTGCACTGAGTTTACAGATAAGGTAACACAGAACTAGAGAAAGTCAGTTCAGCATTTGACTTAAAAACTACCTGAAAGCAATGCCCCAAATACTGAAAAAAGCAGAGATTTGAAGAAGTCTTCATGGTTTCACAATTCTTGTATAATTAAAATACCACAGTGTAGTCTTGTGGGTTATAATATTCTGTTGTCTGGCACACTGTTACCCCACCAACAAAACTACATGGCAACATACGTCATAACGCCACAACATGAATTTTCACTACTATGCAAAATTCAAATTTTATATAACTACAGTTACCACTACACATACCTTTCAAACCAGCTACTAATGTTGGCACTTTGTGATCCTCACTACACCCATGACCAAGTCGTCCATAATTGCCCCTTCCCCATGTGTACAATTCACCAGAAGATGAAACTGCGGCACTGAAGAACAGAATAAAAGCATCACAATGAAAAACTGCCACGGCACTGACTGACGCGATTTTGAACTGTTTCACCACCATGCTTCTACCAACATTTCAGGTGACAATAAGAGTAATTTGGTGTGATTCAATATAAACATGAAAATGTCTGCCATTTTTCAATTTACTGTCCCTGACTTTAGAGCTGTTGACAAACTACACATTTAAAGTACATATACTGCAGAAAATATGCTGAGGAAAATGTCTGGACCTACAAACCGGGAAGTAATCCAGGAATACATAAAACTTCAGGAGGATGCACCACGGACACACAGCACATGTGAGTGAAATAACAACTATATAGATAGACCAAGCTGGTTTCTGACTTGCAATTAGAACATATCCCATTCGAATCCTCGGTCAGGATACCACCTATACTGCCTGAGGATTTTCAGCCCTACCATAAAGTGAATACCAGGACAGTACCTTGAAATATGCCACAACCACTTTGACATTCTTTCCAGTTCATCACACATACGTACACACATACGTACATTCTAATCATGCCACCAGTCAATGCAGTACAGTTAAAGTGACCGACAGAATTACTAAACAAACTGCAGATAAATCAAACAAATTACCAGAAATATACACAAATTATTGTAACAGAACATTTACGAGACCTAGGCACAGATAGAGGCTGATATTAAAATGAATCTTGGATAAATAGGTTGTAAAAATACAGATTCATTTCAATTAACTTAGTAGGATACAGTCAAATGATCGGCCTCCATGAACCTCTATGAACACCACAATGGGCCTTCAGTTTCCACACATGCTGGAAATTAAAACATTGCAATATTTTTAAACATACCAAGTACATCACATTCATATAAAATTCCAGGGTCAAAATGGGACATCGTTAGTTAGACAACAAAGGAGCAACATTGTTTCATGCCTAAGTATGACATAACACTAACAGATTCCATCTGGGATCCCACAGCATTCTGAGTCACCTGTAAGTGCTGCCACATGCAATGTGGACCATGTGTTTTCCTGCAAGTGCCTCTATCAGTGTGGGTTCATCTCTGGAGTTGCTGTCACCATGGCCCAGTCGTCCATCATCACCACTACCCCATGAATACACATCTCCATCTGAAGTTAATGCAAGGAAATGTTTCCCATCTGGATGTGCAGCCAATTTAATCACTTCTTTGTCACTAAAACCTTCCACTTGTTGAGGACACTAAAAGAATTAATTTCACTGCATTACTAAAGTGAAGTTCGAGTATTAGTCAAGTTTCAAGACTTTTTGGCATGTTCACAATGAAAAGTTGCACACATGCACAAAAGGAGATGAAAAAACATCCAAGTTCCTGTATGAGGATTCAGGGAACTTCAAGATACACACTCCTTAGGGGCATACATTGTTCCTACTTAGTCCAACATTCAGTTGATTACAGGTCTTTCATGTTGAGTATATCTACCTTGTCAGAGTTTTTTCATTTGAATAATACCACATTTACCTAAATATAAAATGAACACTTTCCGTTAGTTTATCATCTGAAAAATGGAGGGCCACCTCATAATCATGCACACAGAGTGAAACACATTCTTTTTAGGTATTCTGAAGGATGACAGTCTTACGTGCAGGGTCATCTCACATTCAGGTACACAAAGATTTCATACACTTTTGCAACTGACTTACGCTTTCTTGAGTAATAATGCCAATTAATCTCACCTGTGTTTCAGAACTGTAGTATACACTGAACACCTTGCCAGCACTAGTGAGAATAAGCACACATCTCTCTGCGCAGACTATCTGCACAACACCCAGTTCTCCAATAGCTTCACAGTACTGCGGTGTCACCCCTGAATCTGTAGAGCTGCTCCACGCAAGCCACCCCCAAGCCAGTACTTCCTGATACTGACCCATACTCTGTACCTCCAACAGATGTAAAGCAAAGGTCACATCAGTCATATACATCACATTTCACAGTTGCACATAACACAATTATGTTGACCCTGCACAACATTTAACCAACCAACCAATTAACTAACTAACTCCAAGAAGCAGAAACATTCCTGAGGAACTAACAGGTTCTCAGCTAGTCAACAGACACCCCGCATTTTATACAACCCAAAGGTTCATTCCTGCATTTACAAGCACCCGCCACCTGTCCCTATCCTGAGGCAGATCAATCCAGTACATGCTTCCCCAACCCACTTCTTGAAAATAAATTTTAATATTATCCTCCCATCTAGGCCTAGGTCTTCCAAGTTGTCTCTTCCCTCAGCTGTCCACACCAATACCCTGTATGCAGCCCTCCTGTCTCTGACACATGCCATGTGCCCTGCACATCTCATTATTCTTGATTTGATCACCCGAATAATGTTCAGTGAGGAGTACCGATCATAAGTTAACAACCACTGGAGTGCCATAACTCACCTTAGTGAAGGTGGCTGGGGGAGCATGAGGGGCTGCTAACCTATCCAAATGTGACATGATGACTACAGCAGCCTGTTTCAAGTCAACAGCGACACTGTCACTGTCTGGCAACTGCAGAAACCTCAGGAAACATTCTGTTGGGCTAACCTGCAACCAGCAGAGAAAAACATTATGCTTCAACAATGTTACATAAGCCCAATTTGCACTACAAGAATGCTCATGGTCCACTCTCAGTCAAGAAAAATATTCCTCGCCTGGATTTAAATGCACTTGTTTGTGACCATATTGTGTTTTGAACACCATCATTTGTGTGAATATAGCTATTCAAACATCAAATACTGAGTGGCTCTTGACTGGAACATGACCACACCTATAGTGTGCTTCAGAACATTCTTTCCCTCACAGTGCTTCTCCAGACACAGGAAATTTTTACATTACATTACACCAGAAAATGGGAATGGAAAGCTGTAGGGGACAGGTTGCAAAGATCACGCTACCTCAGCAGAGATGAGAATAATCAGAAAATTAGGGCAAGGAAACAAAGACCAGATATCAGCAAATATTCCTTTGCAAATAGGACCATCAAACCCTGGAACCAACTAGCTGCAGAAGCGCTAGCAACTTCCCCTGTAAACCACATGTTTTTAGAAAGAGGGTTAGGGAAGTAGTTATTAGTGAGATGAAGTGAAGGAAATCGACGTGCGGTGATGAAGCATCTAAAAGCGGCGTGAAGTGAAGTGAAGCGAAGCGAAGTGAAGTGAAGTGAAGTGAAGTGAAGGTCTTGTGAGGAATGTGTGTATTATCACTGATCCATAGTTATGTAATTCGTGTCTGGGTTATTGTATTGTATGTTGTCTTATTGTTTTGTATACCTGTCTCATTGTTTTGTGTATACTCATTTTATGTTGTGTTATTTGTTTCATAATTGTTTTACTCTTTGTATGTTTTGCTTTCTATTTTGTGTGTTCTGTGTTTTTGTATTGTTTCTCTTTATGTATATACTTGCTTCTTTTCTATTTGTGTCTAGTGCACAGACCTCTGCCAAGGGGGGGGGGGGGGGCCAACTGCATTTAATAAATATCATATCATATATCGTATTATTTACATTACAGGTTATTCCAAGGTACAGTGGTATCTCCCTTTCCAGAACCACAAACTGTTGGTATTTGAATTAGAGAACACTGTAACTGAAAGTGGTACAGTTCAGTGGTTAGCATTCATATCTCAGACATCACAAATGCTGCAGAGAATGGATAACCTGAGGGTGTTCAGGATTCTACTCAGTTCCTCCACACAGATCCTGGGACTGCTCCTTTCCACACAACCTTCTAATTTCATCATTCACAGCCATCCAGTTGCTCAACAGCACAAGCAGTATTAACACAACCTTATGTCATCTACCATGAAAATGAAGCAGCAGATTTCTTCAAAATAATGAATACCAATACTGCATGGGTTCAAGCTACAGTGGATCATATATTTTCCATCTGGCTTGCAGAGCCATAGCTTAAGTGTAATTAAGGTTCAGAGTCAAACAATAAAAGAACCAATGTTAAAATATAAACTGACCACAATTTGTGCATTTTCATCCCAAGAAGCATTTAAAGGACCAACTTTAGAAGATGATATTTGCTCAAATCTCCTCAACAGTGGTACCAGAGGCGCACTGGTTCCAGATGACACAACCCTGAAAAAAGATATGCAAGATCACACACTATACAGTCATACTTCGTAACAGCTCTGTCAAAGTTGTGAACTGGAGTAACAGATCCACTGTCTGATGCATTAACAAATTGTGTAGGAATGTAGTAGGTTTGGTGAGACTCATGACATGTAATGCACTCCAGACTTGGCAGTCACTTGGAAACTATTTAAACCATCCCTGGCAATCTTTTCACCCGTTATTCACAAACAGCATGTACGTAACCTTTCTGTATCATTTAGCAAGTTTGTAGCAGTTGCTTACCTTCAATATATAGTGTGTTTGTAAGTATTTCCTTTGATTTATAAAAAAAACAGGACAAACTAGCCGAAACAATAATCAAAAAGGGCCAATGCAAGCAGAGTATTAAACCATTTAAATTCCCAGACTATGCACCAAGAAGCACTACAAACACACATATGCAATTGAAATTTTGGACACTGTAGTGTGTAGTGGACAGAGTAGTAATCTTCTTGGACTTCTTGACCCTTGAAGATGGGACCAATACATTGTCTCGAAACGTCGGTAAAGGATTACCACTCAGTGCTAAGTCATACCCCAGAAGAGAGCAGTTCTCATGTTCAATATTTATATTACCAGCACAGACACGTTGGTCAACAATACAAGCGGAATACAATGTTGAGTATTCATAAACACAACGTTTAACTAGAAAAACACTATGAACACACTGCTGCCAGCAATATAAATTCGCCGGTAGCAATGCTGTGGAAGATATTTTATATTGTTGATTTTTATATATATAGCTCCACAATACATGGAGAACGCATTGTTGCATTTCAATGGCAATGGTGGATATGCAAATGTGCCACAGTGATATGTTATATGTAGACTGCCTATCTTGTTTAGTCTGAGATGGTAGACAATGTGCAAAATTTCAGTCACAAGTACAATCATACACCCAGGACCAGCCCCGAGACATGCAGGCACCCCAGGCAGGTTAATAATTTGGTGCCCCCAGGCAGGCGTATAATTTGGCAGCCCCTTGAAACTGACAGTCTTTGAATTTTTTTGGACTACAACAGAGCTGGAAAAACTTTGTGGGCATGTGTCCAAATTACACACATTTTTCAGAGAAATTCTTTCATGTACAGAAACCTTAGTTTATTAGCACCATATTCCCAATTATTCCAGTGACGTCTTAGCACCCCTTATAGATTGGTACACCCAGCAGCTGTCTGGCTGGTGGCCCCTTATTCCAGCCCTGTGTACACCATCATCCGCATCCTTCAAGCTGCATTATCAACATACCTGTTGTCCACTTGGTACTTTCCTCTGTCCCATAAGTTCAGAAGTAAAATCACAGCATCAAGTATGTTACTGAGTGCACCTCTTTGAACGGCAAGTTCAAGCAGCAAACACAGTGCTGTATGCTGATCACTGACAGGAACATCACACCAGCTGCGGCTACTGTTCGCATCCCTAAAACAGCCACTGGCAGTTTAGCAACATACAAAAATTTATATTTTACATTAATTTCAATATACTGACTGCCACAACTGATTCTGGCGTCTCCTGCCAAATGTCTGTCTCACACCACAGCAGGTGAAAGTGTCTATCAACCTATGCTTTGATATATTTTCAAGCTGTCACAATGTACCTGCTGGTTACATGTGAGCTTCAAGAAAGTGTCGGTGTTATTGTTTGTGGGAACCATAACTGTGACAATACACAGCAGTGTGTAAGTGGCCTATCTCTCAACACAGTAGCATGAAAACAAAGAACATAAAAAATCATTATGGTAATCAATACGTTAATGTCTGAAACACAGCAACTGCCAACTATAAAAAATTGATTTTTATGCACACACTAACTGGCTTCCTATAATGAATATATTATGGGGAAAACAATTTTCTTCATTTCTCGATCTGCATGTTTCACCTCCAAAACCACTTTACAGACACAGTCAACCCTTTGGCGCTGAAATGAAAGGTCTGGTGTAAAATGCAGCAATTGGGACTTAAAATGTGGGCTGCATAATAAAGGTCATGACAGGCCATTGTGTATACCCATCATGCAGCATTTTGACCATCAAACTGCATGACTGTTACACCTGATGTTTTACATGCATTATCTACCTGAAAGGACTAGAAAAAAAGACAAGAAAAGACATGCCCGTAAGGACAGCCAGTCTAGGGGTCCAGATTTGAACCCTGGACCTCCAAATAAGAACCATAAGTACTAAGAACTTTACTGCCACATTTAGTAATTAAATACAGTCAAACCTGGTTATAATATCAGTTTATGTGACAGCACGTCCATTGCGTCAGATATTCTGTGGTGCCAATTAATTCCTCGCTCTGAGCCATAACATTACACTCCTTGGTCATAGCAACACTCATTTATAGTGACATAAAACACTCAGTCCCTTTCATGACATTATAACTGAGTTCGACTCTAACTGAAATTACAAAAATTTCAAGATAAACACTCAATCCCTCGTCTTGCAAAATGTTAGTAAACATTACGAAACAAAAGGATTAATGACACCTGAAACACAGCAATTAAAGCTGCATTATTGTACATAAGAAACAGACTCAAACAGAAGTTGTTTGAGACCAGTGTTTGGCTTCCTCAAGTTACTAAGTAGTACATAGCATTTCACACCACATTTCTGGAATTCTTCTCACCCTAGCACCACTTGTCGCAGAAACTTGTCTGATCTTTCAACTACTTCCAGCCAGACAGGTGAAACAGAACTTTCATCGAAGAGCGTTGCATCAGGAAGAGATTGCAAAGCCTCAAGAGATTCATTAAGTAACTCACTGCATAAGTCAGCATCTTCACCTTAAAGAGACAGAGAGAGAAAAATGGAAGCATACTATTCTACAACATGAGATACAATATTAAGTAAACCCACCAACACCAATTAGACCAACAAATTTTATCAACGGAAAAAAACATTTTGGTCTCTCATATTGCAACTTTATAGCATGGACATTTCTAAATCAATGACAATTTATTACAGTTAACAGAGTACCTAACAAATGAAACATTTTTCAAAGACATTCATTATAGAAAGACTTGGGTCACAACCTTTACTTCTGATCATATCATTTTTCTTTCTGCTTTACAGGAACAACAGCATACCTGACCTCCATGCTCTCCTTAGAAATGCAAATGAGAAATTAAGTGCCGCTCTGGAACCCACTTTAGCAAGGCTGATTGTTGCCTTCTCTGCAGTTTTCGTGCTGCAATTAAAATAATCAATATTTTTAATCACATAAACAATGACACAGTTGACCCCCACAACTATTATCAAGTTACAAGATACAAAAGATACCTTACATTGTCACACTGAGAGCCATACAAGTAATTCACTGCTCGAAAACATGTTCCATATGATTTACCACGTAATTTCACAGAAAGTACAGGGCATGTATAAAACTCTGGCTTCAACCAGTGAGTATAGTGGCTATTATTTCTGTAGGACCCCAATTTTAAAACAGTTCACCAGGAGCATGTGTTTTAAAAAATGAGTCACAAGGAACTAAATTTTACCATGAAAATGCATGCACAGACCCTGGATGCCTGGTAGTCTGGGCAAGATCTTAAAACAAGAAACCTTGAACTGAGATTACATTGTATTTTAGCTCCAGTGTGTAACTTAATATCACAACTGTAGGCACCTACCTTCTATGATCTCCACTGCTTCCATTTGAATTTGTTTTTGTAAGTGGTCTACTGTTGTCAGGTGGCAAATGCCTTCCAAGTGCAACAAAATACCTTTGAGCAATCATCAACCTCTTCCTTAACCTGCAAGCTGAGAGGGTACTGCTAGCGGCTTCATGGCATAAAACTTTCTGTTCATAGTTGAGGGATCTGACACAAGACTGTAACTGTTCCACAGCTGAAACAATTAATTAACAGGGTCACATAGTCAGTCTTGCGTGGACTGTATGCTACTGCCATGCTGCAAAATAACACATAAATGACTGACACCAGTGCTGCAGCCACCTCAATTATTGGAACAAATTGGGTTATAAAAACGGTAATGTAAATTGTCCCTGTTCATAATTAAGCACCACAGCATGAAGGCCGATGGGAGAGTGGAGACAGAACACCACACATTCTTAACCTTGACACTAGATGCAGGTGAAAGGTCAGTTTCTTGTCCTGGCCCTTTAACCCTCAGGAAAGCACCACCATAACCCCGAATCCAGTCTAGATGCTTTAAAAAAAATCCTTTCCCATGCCAGGCACCACACCCTGATTTCTCAGTCATCCAGTATGTAGCCTAGTCACTTTAGTGACTGGAACAGGCTTGGAACCATGGCATTAAGGCAACATCCAATGTTATGTCCTTAATCACAACTTCAATAAAACTCACTCAGTATTCATAGCTTATTATGCAAACACACAATCTCCCCCAGCCCAACGCTCCACTCCCCCCCCCCCCACACACACACACACACACACACAAGCTAAAAGTTTTGAAAATAGACCATGTTTCAGTCATAAAATTCGAGCACATTGACTTCTGCCTCACTTTATCTGACCATCTGTAAAAAAAAAAGTTGGTTTTATGAACTTACATGGCTGGGGTCCCCACACCCAACTCTCTATTTGTGGTTGTGAAGATGCTGGATCAGCAGATTTAACCTCAACTCGGGCTGCCTCTTCACGATCAAGTCGCTGGCAAGGATTACAATTGCAACCAGTCTGAGGTCCACAAATTCCATCACAACATGGACATGTCAGAACTCGCAGGCCACAGTAATAGTGACCACTCTCACCTAATAAATAACAATATCTTAAAGTTAACAACAGTTTAAAACTGTAGAGCTATGATTCACATGGAACTGATACAGCTGATCCACTACATACAGTGTACTGCACAGAGTAATAACACGTATAGTGGTTCACTGAATACAGACAAGACTAAAAATATCTCAAATACACTCTATAATCTTAACAGAATTTGAATTTTAAGTCACATACTAATATTTCATATTACACATCCTTGTTTGAAAGTCTTATGAGGTCAGCTTTGAGGTTCAAGCTGGGTGGGGAACTAAATAAATTTTGATATTTGAGGTAGTGATGGTGGCTACGAAGATTACTATCTGCGGAAATGTGACACTGTGTAGTTTGGTACACAGTTACCAACATTTCAGAGGACCAGCTGGCTCATGCAGTTGGTTGAGGCACTGCACTACCAGCTGGAAGGTTGCCGGTTCGATTCCCTATGGTGTCATTGGAATTTTTCATTGACATAATCCTTCTAGCTGCACTATGGCCCTGGGGTCGACTCAGCCTCCAATTGAAATGAGTACCAGGAATATTTTCTGGGGGATAAAGGTGGCCAGTGCATAGGGCTGACAACCTTATCACCTTCATGTGCCGAATGTCTTGAAATCTGGGAGCCTCAACTTCCTGGAACCCTCCGGGCCTGTCTAGGCCTGTAATGGGGTAGCTTTACCAGCTGCCTCAACCTTCCCGTCACTTTTCTACCCAGAAGATGGTCGCAGAACATTCCGCCAAAGGTCAGTAAACAGCTACCTGTCCAAACAGCATCACATCCCAGAAGACAACAATGTGCAAAACTACTTTCACCCCCTGAATTTCAGAAAGACGTTTCATGTGTGAAACATGTGACAACACAACATTTTGATCATGATAACATTTTGTAGTGTTCTCAGGAATATGAATATGATAACAATAAGACACATTCTGGATGAGTTCAAAGACCAAAATTATTGAATTTGACTGAAGATGTAAGATTAAATTGTATATCTTTTTAAAAACATCACATAGAACACAAGTTACCTTTGTGAGCTGTAATACCAACAGAATTCAGCAAACCGTCACTAAAAGAGCCTGTTAGTTCACCATCCTTCACCATCTCATTCCATAATTGTGCGAGTCCATCTGTGCTCAGTGCTTGTTGCAAATCTGTCTTCAACCATTTGCCATCTAGGCGGCTATGCATGCGCACGACAATGTCAAGTTGCCCACTCATAATGAAATTTAACCCTCACACTCTGTAGTTAAGACACTGCTATCGCATCTGAAAAATAAACGAAGAGTAAATCTTAGACTACTCACAAACACGAGCATTTACATTACGTGGCAGTATAAGCTGAGGTTCTCACAGCAGTCACTGTAAAATATCATGATCTAGTGGCACATGACACCTGATTCCTCCATCTTCAGGGCAGAAGATGGAGGAATCTGGTTCCCCCAAAATGTTCATGCCTATCTATCAAACTTCATGGTGTCACACACTATACAACTAAGACCTTAACATGTGGTAGAATTGATATATCCTGCAACAGGACCAATATCTCGAATCTAGAAGCACTAAGAGACTCTGGTCTCAGCTGTCTTTAAAATGTTTTAACATTCTGGAAGCCACACTGTGACACCCTTCAGAGCCAATTTAACTTTCAATTTAAACCACACTCTATAACCAGGGCTGTGGAGTTGGATTTGGATGGAATTTTTGTGGAGTTAGAGTTGGTAAAAATGTACCGACTCTCACACCCACCTCGATATAAAATCTTAAATAGATGCTGGCTACAATAACCATTAGACTTATACTTAAATACAGGTTATAAGCCTAAAAAGCAGCTTTGATTATTCATGTGGTGGTGATGAAATGTCTTATGATACCATTTACCATTTTAACACATATGGAGCTTTTATGAAGGAGTCAGAGTCAGACTTTTAAAAATTGAGGACTTCGGGTCGGAGGTTTTGTGTACCAACTCCACAGCCCTGCCTATAACTGGTCCTTCAGCTACAAAAGACAAAAACTGTACAATGTCACAAGAAGATTATGATGGGTGGAGAAGCACCACATCATTACGTTCAGCAAGCCCCTGTTGTGTAAGTTGTGACTCATGTCCCAAGGCATCACAGTGCAGCAGCACTTAGTTTTGGACTCCTCACATCCTCAAAATAAAAGCTGAAAGCATCAAGTTACTCCGACTGATTCAGAACCATCTACCTGACAATACAGTGTTACAGCCAAGAAGACAATATGAATCTTGTAACTGACAGCACGTCAAAGTACCTCACTAATTTTGGCAATAACTGACGTAGCTTCTTCAGTGTACAGATAAGTCAGTAATTACCCTCCCAAGACACAAGTTTTAATTAAAACTAAAACTCTCAAGACTATTAAGTCATTTTTCAGCATGAAACTACAACTTCAATCATAGATGGCTGCTGTTGGGAATATATAAGCTAGAACTGGCAAGCTTGTTCATGGTCTTTACAGTTTGAAGCCCACTTTTGCACAAACATCTGTACAGCATTTTACCAGTTTCATTTTCATATTTTCAAGCTAGTTTCCACAAAAGCTTCAGACACAAAACACTATATAATAATATATCACACAAAATACGCAAGTTAGGGAAAGTGTAAGGTGTATCTATATATAATACAGCATCTTAATAATACACGCAATATATAGTATTTGTCTAGAAACGCTAGATTACACCTAGGTCTCTGGCGTATATCCAACGCTCTCATCACTCTTCAACTTAACGCTTAAACCACAATCAAGAACCATGTGTTCCAGAGTAAGTACCATGTCAAACTGAGATCCTTCAGTCAGGGATAATTGGAAAAGATTGAATTCAAGCAGTACCTACGTGTAACATACTAAAAGTTTAGGTTATTCATTACAGACAAATACTTCTTAACATGACGTTACAAACATACTAATACCTACAAAGCAGATAGGTTGATAAAAGTGGATCTTTATTATTCATATCACATATTTAATCCAATGCAAACAAGCATCACGCAGTCATTTATAAAAGTACCAAAACCGACACCACTCCATCAGCAGTGCGAACAGATCAAACCTGCTCACACAATCGATAATTACAGTGCTCAGAACACAGATCACAGATCATATGGTGAGAAATGATACTTCAGCTTCGACTCGCCGGTTCTCGTTGTATGACCAGGAACATATACAAGATGTCTCTTTCATCTGTAATGTTGACTGGAGTGTCCATTTAATGAATTTAAGGTTATGTGATACTGGAAATATTCTTGTACAAGAATAAATTTTAGAAATGTATCAAAAGAAGAGTATCTCGTTGGGACCCCATATGCCAGTAGCTGCCAATTTTCTAACCAAATTATCACCAGATGTAAGAAGAAATGTTTTCAGACATATGTTACAACGTGAGTATAAATCTGTCGTCTCGTGTATTGCATGTTTAAAGAATGCACTGTGACACACGGAAGACTATTGCAATGTTTCAGTTATAAACTAAACTGCAGGTTATTTACCTATTAAAGGAACTGGGTTAGTGACTTCGGCAATTTAATATGATTAAGTTTCACCGTGGGACTTCCACACTCGCGTCCGTGCGAGAGTGTGTTTCAGGCTCTACATAACACCGTTTTACCATTTGTACTGTTGTACGGCAGGACAATTGTACGTGATGGATTAGAAAGTAATTGTAAGATACAATCATAGTATTGGTTGGAAGGACTCAGGAAAGCCACACTGAAATCCCAATGCGAGTGGCTATCATGTGGATCGAAATTTAACACTGGCCTTCCTGTCTCAATGTGCACCGAACATGGAAGAAGCAGGTTCCTCTGCAATGTTGGTGTTGTACACTGTGTTATAACCCAGGAAACAATTTTTGTTAGTTGTTGCCAAACCTTTGTATGGACCCATAACAGGTGGTTTGTAAAGAAGAGTAAAGGAATGACTCAGAAGATTCTTATTTGTTTCCTTTTATGTATTAGTAGGATATTGCTTTATAAACTGGCCCAGGCCACATAAATTGGTAGTAACAGAACTGGAAAGGATTTAAAACATCTATCATGTCTATGAATGCTCAGTTTTTGTGACTGCAGGCTTAATGCTTAAATTTCAGTGGTAGTCCATTCACTGGAAGGAAAAGATATACCTGAAGGAGCACTAGACAGTATTCAGGTGCAAGGTGGATCATTGTCAGAACTGTATGAATCCTATGCTGGCTTACTTGCCGTAATTCGGTCATTTCTAAGGCTACCACAGGGATCAGTTAATTCTGATCATTTGAAAGAGGACTTAAAGGAAATCAAGTAAGTTACAGAGTTTGAGATTGCAGGTTCTTACAATGGTAGTGAGTTCATGGTCTTCTGAAGTAGTACCCTGAATATGGAGGCAGCAGTTTCCTATGAAATGTATGTGCTTATTTGCCAGACTGTATGATGTCACATCCAAGAACACATACCTATTTACCCAGTTAAATTTTGGGCCTTTTTCACCTGATGGACACAGATCAAATTTCTGAAAGTCTTTTTTTTTAATATGAAATGAATGACGAATTTCAGAAACTAACCCATGTGTAATATACTGCCAACAAAAACTTTTAGAATTCTGTCTGAATTATGAGGAAACACAAAAAAGTGCTGCTTTGACAACTTTGCCAAATTACAATTTGCGAATGTGTAATACACTGTAAAGGCGAAAGTAAATTGTCCTGCTGCGTGCTGTGAAGGCAGAGTGTAGGTATGGCTTCACCCATTAATCTCAACACTAGATTGAGCTTTTGTTAAATAACTTAAAATTCTCCAAAAATTAAGTTCCAGACATGCTACTGTACAGTGGTTTTCCAGTTGATGCCAGTTTTGTATAAACAGTGTCATGTAAAGCTTGGTCGCAATCTTATGGCACTGCGCAGATGACCAATTTTTAGTCTCTCCATTTGGTATTGTCCACAGGCAGTACTAGAGGGGTGTCAGGTTGTTTGGTTACAAGACATTATAGAGTGGGGATCATTTTATTAGCCGAACAAAAACAGTCCTTCTTAGAATACTGGTACTGCAATATTGCCCTGTCTAAAATAGGAAACCATGTAGATAGTTGTGGACTTCAACTGAATGAATTATATGAGAATGTAACAACACAAACGCGTGTTTTTAGAAGCAGATGCGACATGCTGCATCCACATTCCCTGCCCCTCATCTGCCTGCCCTATGACCCCCACTACTCTCGTATGATAGACTGCTCACACATCGGAGTGCCATAACATTGCAATTTTACTCTACCTACCATTCATACTAAAGCAAACATTTAAGGAAATGGTTCAAGAGAGTATTTATGCTATCAAGCTTCACAGGAGAATTGATTTACAATAAAAAGGTTAACTTCAATGACATATTTGCTACATTTCATTGCTTAGAAAGCTTCTGATTTGTGTGTCATTCATTTAGATTCCCAGAAGAATGTCAGACAGACCTCATAAGTGTCCTATATGGACCAAAAAGGTTGACATTGGACGAGAATATTTGCCAGGACAGTTTCTACTTGAAATTAGAAAATCTGAAGTGGAGAGTTGTCATAACCATTTCATCAAGGTGAGGTCTGCGCATTTACTTTATATTAGGGTGTAAAAAGTATGTTCCATTTATGTATTAACCCCTTAAAGCACAGTGGTTATTATACGTACCACCTACTTAGACTTTATAAAGATGTTCATTTTGCACACACACACACACAGTGCATGTATTTCATGCGATTTTCACAGTAGAAGCAGGAAAAGCAATCCTCTTACAGACCAGGATGGGCCCTAAGGGTTCCAGGAGGTCAGGCACCCAGATTTCCAAGACACTTGGCATATGAAGATGATAAGTTTGTCAGCCTTACACACCGGCTGCCTTTACCCCCCAGGAAATATTCCTGGTACTCATTTCTGTTAGCAGCTGAGTCGACCCCAGGGCCATAGTGCCGCTGGAAGGTTTAAGTTAATGAAAAATTCCATTGACACCATCAGGAATCGAACCTACAACCTTCTGGCTTGTAGCACAGTGCCTCAACCAACCCTGCCACCATGTGCTCCAATTCTCACAATAAGCCCCCAAATACTTCCCAAAAAAAGTAGTAATGGGTTAGTCAGGGCAATGAAAATGTGCTGTTTCTGTGATGTGGGAAATGAATTTTTAATTATTATTGACATGAATTTCAGGCCTCATTGAGTTTGCACCTTTGATGTGTGAGTTGCAACCAAACTCATTGTCCAAAAAGTACTAACCCAACATTTCATCGTTTTGCTTGCAGTGAAGATGAATAACCAATACAAATCTGTATCCTGTTAAACAGTCACAAACTTGTGAAGTTCATACACTTACACAGAAAACAGTTATCTTTCTGTCCATGAAGTATGTTGGTTGATGGCCCAATTTGTTACTAGTTTATAAGCAAGATTTTGTTTTCCAGTGTTTTATCGAGAGTTCTGGAACCCAGCATATTGTTTGAGATGACCTTGAGTAATGGTGAGAAGAAAATATTTGAAGTGTCCATTTCCAAATTCCATCAAATAAGATACAGTGTAGCATCAGTCCTGAAAGAAATGGGATTAATGGAAAAGAAGAAGGTTTTCAAAATCAATGTGTAACACAATGAAATATTTCTTGTGCTGGATAGCTGAGTCACAGTTTGTTACCTCTTGGCAAGATGTGTTGTTTCAGGTTTAATGTGTGTGCTGATAAAAATACGTAATTTACAGAAAATAAACAAGAACTTTGCTGTCTCTTAGTGTATTGAATTTGCATCCCATATATGTGAACATTCAGCCTTACATAGCAGTGAAAGGTTAAATTCACACCAAATTGCAAAATGATTCAAACAAAATTTACCCATCTTAATAAGCGATATATTTTTGGTTCTTAGTTTTCTTTGACAAACCATTCTTTTGAACAGCTGTATTAAATGTCAGTGGGCTCTGTGGTTCTTTTTATTTTACAACAGTGTAAGTACCCCAGACCACATAGCACTTAAAACCAGTATGCAAAATATTATTTACTGCACTGTAAGATGCCACTAAGCAGGAATCCTGAATTAATAACTTCAATTGAATCAATATTGATTGTGTCTGTACCAGCAGTATTGCAGTGTATTCCAGCAGTCAGTTTTGTCAGAATCAGGCACTTTGCGAGTGTGTGTGCAACACAGGTGTATTCTCAGAACAAGCAGAAATTGATTAAAATGTCTGTGACAAATGCAACAAACTGAACAAATTGAATTGAGTAAGAAGTATGACAAAGGGTTACTAGCTATAGACTTCACTCTTTGATGCCCACTGGTAACTATATGTACCACCTGCTTTAACAATAAAAAAAAACTCTGCATTTTACCCAGTGTAGCATCTTTATGCATTCTGTACGATTCTCACAATAAGCAGTGATTTATTTCCATAGACAGCATTACCAATTTGTCTTTGTAATGTAGACAGATTTTTTTTGGGGTGGGAACAGTATTCTAAAAATGTGAGTAGGTGAAATTTGTACTCCAGGTACTTAAAACTTGCATGAAAATTCCTAGTACTGTACAAAGAAGATATAAGTCAGTAAGTATAATAAAAATGTCTGTATATAAAACTGCAGCCAGTTTACAAGTTCTAAAAAGTATGATATATAACTGGCTCAACTTTTGAGCTCGCTACCACCTTACCTCCAAAACAGTGTCCCTCCAGTTAGCCACGGAAAAGTTGGCTGTTTGTTCTCCAGAGCTGGTTTACATGTGCTTGAGGGAAAAGTCTCTGCCACTGCCTGGAATCAAACCCTGCCTGCAACTACACTGCATTGTTCAGCCAAAAACTGGACTCTTAATCTCACACCAAACTCATTGTCAGTGCAGTTGGAATCATTCCAGCATTTGTCACCATCTTGTGTCTGAAATAAAAATTAAAATCCAACTTTTCTGGGACAAGATTGGTTTTGAACCTCAAGCAAAACAATAAAGCAAACATCTTACTTAATTACTTACTTACTTACTTACTCACTCCTTGGCTCTACAGCCCTCTGAGAGCCTTGGCCTCGTTAAGTACAGATGCCCATTCTGTACAGTGCCTTCTGTCACTATCTTTTAACCTTCATCTCCCATAGATCCTTTGCAACATCTTCCAACCATCGTAGTCTGGGTCTTTCCATTCTTCTTCTTCCCTCCCGTTTAGTCTTAAATATTTTCAGAACTATCCTTCCATGATCCATTCTCACTAGATGTCCTATCCATCCCAATCTTTTCTTTGTAATGACTGCTACTCTGTCAAAATCTTCATATAGCTCCTGCAATTCCTGATTAGTTCTTATTCTCCACATTCCTTGTTCTACCACTGGTCTGTGTATCCTCCTTAATATTTTCCTCTCCAACATATTCAGTCTTTTCCTATCCATCTCTGCCATAGACCGACCCTGTTTCACTTCCATACACTACAATTGGTTTCAACATCATTTTATATATTTTAATTTTAACTAGTTTACTTACAGCTCAAGACCTAAATATTTTGTCATAGACTACAGAAATATCTATTGCCGGCAAAAATCTTGATTTTATTCCTTCACTTATTGTACATTCTTTGAATTTATCAAGGTACCTAAATATCTAAAATTCTGAACCCCTTGAAATATCTGTTCATCTATTATCAGACGGTGCTCTAAAATTGTTATATTGCTGTTCCTTTTTATGTATTTTGTTTTGCTTTTGTTCATCACTAATCCAGTGCTTAATGCTGCTTCTTTGTGTTACAACTTCTTCAGTAGCTCTGACCGATCGTCCAAGTTTTAGCACTTAGGGTTGGTCCCAATATTCCTTATCACTGTCTCCAATACTGTATTAAACAATATTGTGGACAGCGCATCACCTTGTCTCTAGCCTCTTTCTATGTCAAATGAAGCATATATCTACTCAGCAGTTCCTAATCCCATGTTTAAAACAAACATGAAAATGCCATATTTTAATTTTTATTTTCAACATGGGACACTAGATAAAAAAAACAAAAATTAAACAGTTCCAAATTTTGACATACAGAATTGCATCACTACAGCACTTACCATTACAGACATCTGTACCACTGTGCTGCAGATGCTGGAATTGTCTGCCCAGTGCCTCACATATTTGATCTAGGGATACTCAAAATAAATCCTTCAACCCATCCCATGAAAGTAGTGGTAAAAATACCGCAGGGTGAAACGTGTCTTGAGATACAACACACTGACCCTCAATATCTTCCTTCAGAGTCTGTGAAATTTTTAATCAAATTGAGCACTGTTTTATTTATACACACACTGATAGCTACATACATAAGATAAAACATCTGCAGTACCGAATACAAACTCATAGTTCAAATGTATAAATGTTACATTCATATTGGAATGTAAATAAAAATATACTGCACTGTACAAAACCTTGCTGTTCAGGATACAATGACATCAGTCTGCAACAGTACAAAAGCAAGCAGCTATGGACCAGCCGTACACTTACCAAGCAGTATTTGCCATCTGTCAAATCTGACATAGGATATATGCTACAGTATCACATACATGGCATGTGGTAAGGGTTCATCTCTTTCTTTTGTACAAGCAGGTTAACAACAAAGCATACTATTTCACACAATAAAGGCATTTAAAAAGAACACACACATGCATAGTGAAACCTGGCTAAAACAGAATCCAGATTAATTAGAAACTGAAATTTGTCATAAATATTCTCTGTGATGACCAGTGTCAAACACCTCTAATAAATGCCAACTGTCTAATACAGGAACTGAAAGAAAACAAAATAATTTAATGTACAATATTCTACTTGGATATTTACCCTTTTCCAGTTACACTGTTTTGTATTGTGATTTATGTAATTTAGATGAGAAAGAACTTTCAGGAACAGAAAAATATAAAGCAATGAGGGAGGAGGACAGAAGAAAGAAAGAGTGCATTTTTCAGTGACATTGTACTGCAGCATGAATTTTGAAACTGTGATATGGATCATAACTACATCAGATATGTACTGTGCTATATTTTTACATGTATTATGATTGTGAGATTTCATTACAAGCAGATTTCACTGTAATACTTTGATAAAGTTGGCCAAAGCGTAACTGTACCCTGGTTTGTCACAGCAGCTCTCTGGTCTTCAAAAGTATCCCTTTTAATATTTATCTAAGTTCAGTTATACCAAGATTCATTACTAAAATACCTATTTACTGTATCATGAATTCTGACTGCACACCATTCTCCTGTATGCAACTGCATGCAGTACTGCTATCCACAACACCCACCAAACTCTCTCTTTAGAGGCATCGGAAGTATTCTAAATTTAAGGGCCAGAACCTAGAAGTGCAACATGTAGGTTATCAGATGTTGCAGGGAGGCGTACTGCACCACTCCCTCACTTCTGATATCCCTGTGCATGGTCATACAAATGTGTATGAAGCCTGAACATTGGGGAAGTGCTTACTGGATTCAGACCACTGAATAGAATATTCGTGTCTTGAATTATACGAACATCATCATTGAATTATAAGATCATCATCATATGATTATATAACAGTAAATAACAACATATATAAGTTCAGGTACAGCAAATGTAAAAGAATACAAAATGTAATTCCTTTGGAAAGAATACCTTATTGCTTAAAAACTCAATCCCTGAAATTTTGGCACATTCCCCCCCGAAGTCTTTCAGACTTTAACCCTTTAAAGACGAAGCCTATCTGTTTTATATAAGGACTCGGTGCGTCCCGCGCTGTAAACACTCTCCACTTCGGTTATAAAAACCAATCTCTTAATGTTTTATAAGGCAAAAGTTGCTGTTTGTTCTGAGATCTGTACAAAACACATAAACGCAATGTGGGCACCACGTAGAATTTTTTAATCTTAAACCTTGTGGTATGTAAAGTTACCGCTAGGCTTTAAAAGGTTAATTTTGCTCTTGTACTTTATTTACCAGAACAGTGGGTACTTGCAAAGACTTTCAGCCCATTCCAATCTACCAAAACTTCAGAAACATACTGCTTCCATTTGGAATGTCACTTTTGTGGGGAACTTGACATACATTCAATTTAACATATGCAAGGCATACATAAGTAAAAATATTTCATCATGTATACAAAAATGGAGACATCACAGGAATAACACGACAGATATATTAACACAACAACCACTCCTGTGCTACTCTACAACACACAGTAATTCCCCACTGTAGAATGCATGGACATATAAAGGCATGTTGAATAAGACTCCATAGGTCATAAAAAAGAGTCATCACAATGTTAATATTGCTCATTTATTCCACTTAAGTGTCAGTAATTTTCAACATACTGCCTCAACACAGATGGCAACTGTCACATCTTAGTGCAAGTCTAAAAATGCCATTTCAGTAGGAAATTGGGCTCTTCCATTTGCAAGCACTCACAAACACCCATTTCCACTTCCTCACTACTGTGGAATCCATGACCCCCAAAGTGTCACTTTGGTGGCCCAAACAATAGGGTGGATGGTCTGCAAGCTCCCAATTATATGACTGCATCAAATCTTTGTGTCCACTCTGCACTGCGTGGGGTTGCATCGTCATGCCAAAGGATCGCACCTTGCAGCAGGCTTATTTGGGGTTGCTGACGCAAAACCTGGGAAGTCATCAATTCCACAATAATGAGGAATTGGAGATGGCTGTTGGTGAATGGGTGCAAATGCACGAGCCTGATTTATACTGTAATGGAATCTTTAAACTCATGCCAAAATGTGACAAATGCATCAATACATTCAAGGAGTATGATGAAAAATAAGTCACACTTCAGTGAATGAAAGACCTACATTTAATGCTGTAATGACATTTCATTTAATTGTGATGATTCGGGGAACCTCACATACTAAACATGCTTCATAAATGTCCTTCTAAACTACCTGTTGTGGATAACCATGTGTTATAATGACCTTGCACAGCTTCCCTGTGTTTCATTCTTGAACTAACAAGATTAACAGAAACTGACAGCAGAATGTATGATTTTTTCTTACATATACAGTAGGGCTTTAGCAATTAATAGATGAATTCATGAAACTCTATGTGATTTATCAGTCAGCACACATAAACTGACCTATAAGTTTCTAACCTCAGAATATGAAACATGTTCCAAATACTATAAAACTGTTGGTCTTAACAACACATAACATTCATTACAACCATATACTGCAGTTATAAATTCTGGATTTGACAACTTTCTTTGGCATTGGAATTTATGACCATTAGTGCATTTATGTTCTGTAACTGAAAGGTACCTTTAGTCAATGTATGAGATCTGAGGTTTTCACAGTCTTGAAGATTTATACTGTGGCCTTCTATGTTATGACACTGAGTAACCTGGGAAATGGGTACAAAAGTTTTGGAGGAACATACTGATACTATTTATGGGGTACTTTACTCTTAAGCCAGAAGCAGTATTATGCTCCTCTGAAACACCGGCACCCACGTGCCAGACTACACAGTGCGTAACCCATGATATCACGGTATGTGTCATGGACCATCATTTTTATATCTTCAGTTTTTTTAAAGAACATGTATATTATGCATACAAAATAAATATTTTGTGAGAAGGTACGATTCTAGTAATCTGTGTGGTACACCATTAAGTAATTCATCACAAAAGGTTAATTAAAAATATTAATTTGACACTCACAATGTACACAGATCTGTTTTTATTAATTCTGTCACTTCAAAACTTTTTATGTTGTACTTCCAGTCTCACCATGTCCAGGGCTTACCTCATTTTGAGTTTAAGTGCTGCCATGTGGGATTAAAATAACACCAGAAAAAAATACATAAATTATAACCATCATAAACAGAAAGGTGAAGTAAAACAGGCCACTTACCAGAACATGGCTTCAATCAAGTATCTCGCTTGCAGAGTCTCAACATTCCAGTCTCTCCCTCAGCTCAGTATATACAATATACTACATGTGACAAGTTACTACACTGCAAGCTGTGAAAGTCAACATGATATTTCTACAAATCATCTCACGTAATTACACTAAATTCAGTTTCATTATACATACTTGTCTCCATATATGCTCTCTCCATTTGCCTGCACACGAACTATCTCGGTAATAACCAACTCCCTGTAGTGCAGTCCTTCCTGTGAAGCCAACTGTTGCTCTAATTGCTCAAGAGATTCACTATTTACATAACCCAAAGTTCACTGCCTTGTTCACAACAGCCAACATTGAATCCTATCCTAAGCCAAATAAATCCATTCAGCACCACCCCACCTTGTTTATGCTGCTACCTTAGCCTCACATTTCTGAGATACAGCAAGTGTTCAGTCATTTATCCACAATTTTGTTTCTCATATTTTACAACGTGAAGAATATCTCAATTTCAAGTTCTCTTTCAGTACCTTAAAAATGGAGTTAGTTGATTATGACATACAGTAAGTCCCTGGGGTTTAACTATATACACCACAAACTGTGCATAATCAGATGGTATTCATTAATAGATGTGTATTTCTAATTTCATGTTTCCTACGTCAGTTTTATTTGTAAGCGTGAATCCTATAATACTCCTATAAGCAGTGCTCAACAACATCCCTCATTTGGTTGTGTATAACGGGTGAAATGGCACGGTTAATGAGTGGAAAAATATTTGAATTCTCATTTGTTAATATTTACTGTTGCTCTCCTCTACGTATTTCTCCGCAGAGGATGAAAAGTAAATTTCAAGAGTAAGTGATATATTCAGTACATATTTTATGATATAATGTGCAGTTATTTTACGTCTTGAATGTTACACAGCAGTAATGAAGTTGGTGTGCAGCAGTTTCATTGGCTTGCATTGGACATGGTTACTTCTATGGACATAATCTGGCAAGTGGAATTTTTGTTTGACTGGTGAACCGAGAATGTTTCTTAACCCCTGGATAAAAGTATCAGATACCTG
Source organism: Coptotermes formosanus (assembly GCA_013340265.1). Taxonomy (NCBI): domain Eukaryota; kingdom Metazoa; phylum Arthropoda; class Insecta; order Blattodea; family Rhinotermitidae; genus Coptotermes; species Coptotermes formosanus. The sequence goes on from BLKM01000078.1 coordinate 304,200, forward strand.
TACAACTCAGTGTCTATATCTATAAACTGACACTAAACAAAGAGGCAACAATATGAATTACCACTAAGGCAAGTACTGGCTAGGTACTTGGAAATGTAATAAGAGATCGGGTACACACAATTTAATGATCATCTGCAAAAATGATGTATACTGCTGTGTTTATATGATAATTATAGCATCAGTTTTATAGACATTCATAAGCATCATCTCTGTTGGAACCTGAAAGCTGACCAGTGTGGGTTATGTAAATTTTAGCACATGGTTTATGAAAAACATATTTTTTGAACAGAAAAAGATGAAATTATGAAATAACAGGATTTTGTGGAAAATGAAACAGCGTTTATGCACCATGTCTTCAAACTCCAGTAAATTTCCTTGTTGTCTAAATATATAAAATGAATTACTAGGGGTGTTGTCCTACACACATTCGTGTTCGGCAACACAGGTGCTTAAAAGGTTCAAGAAGACAACCTTATCCCAATTAATTAAATGTTATATCTGTAATTAACTGGTTTCATGCATTAGGTATCCATCAGTAGTGTACACAATTTGTGCAGATGACCATACTGCACAACGTACGTGAAGGGTGGCTAGCTGCAACATTTGCGTTTATCAATAACTGATACACTTATGGCACTTTATTTGGACATATCCATTGTCTGATTTAAAACATAAAACTCTAAAAACTAGTATATTTCAGAGACTGTCTTTGTCCTTGGTAAGGCACAAAGGTGCCTGCTGTGTTGGGCCCATCAGTAAAGGTCATAGTAAAGCACCACACAGCACCATGATAAAGCACCACACCGCACCATGATAAAGCACCACACAGCACCATGATAAAACACCACACTGCAAAAACTACGAGAGAGTGGAGGTATATCTCCATGCATTCTAAACCTCAGCACTAGATGGAGGTGAGAGATCAGCCTCATCTCCCACTTGCCCTTCCACACAGAAACAGACCCAGCTGCTCACTCTATGTGAGGATAGGTGGGCCCAGAGCTCATGAAAGAGAAAAATGTTTTAACACTGCCATAAACTGAACTGATTCCCTGGGTGTCCAGCACCAGTCTTTCATTGCAGTTCTGTATTTTAAATCAGACAATATATAATGTCCAAATAAATGACAGTAAAGTAATAATACAGATAATACAGATAATACACTACTGTCATCAAATTTGAGAATGAATTACTCATTCTAGGTTCAGATGTTTTTGTTATTCCTTTCTTTAACAAACTGGTATTAAAATGATACACACCAAAACAAAACCAAAAACTTGCAGTCCTGATTACCCAAAACAACACAGCGCTACTGAGGAAGCAATACATTCACTATGAAGGCTAGAATAATACACACTAATAAATTACATACTTCATATTATCCGCCAACCCACTTGTCTTCACAGTGACACACACAGACCTACCAGTCATTATTTTACCATCGACAAACAACTGAAATATAAAACAATGAAAACACATAAATGAGGAAAATGCTTTCTCTGCATCTGTTATATATGAATACATTTACAACCTTCCGTGAAAGCAAATGCTAACACTTTTTCCAGAGCTGCATACAATGAAATATTGTAAGCTTCATATTAAGTGTCATCAAGAGTACCCATACTGCTCTGAAATCAATCCTTTTACTGCGAAGTACAGATGACTGACCATGCAAGAACTTGCAGGCTCTTTTGTAAATAGTGAAGAGCACTTACAAGAAATCTGAAGTTCCCATCGCAGGGAACATTACAGCTACACTCTTCTAGGATGCAGCATCATATTGTGTCATAAATACACATCAACAATTCAGAAGAACTTGCAGCCTCTGTTTTGTACCCTGAAAATGGTGGCTGCACCTTCCACCCAAATACTGGTAACCATCTACCTGGCTACTTGGTGTCATGTCCCAGAATATAACTGTTAATGACACCTCTATGTCCAAAATAAACAGAAAGATCTAAGCAGCAAATATTTAACTTCACTGTATTGCATGCACACGCACATGTGCGCACACACACATGTACACGTGTATGAATTATAAGGGGTACAAAATAAGGGTTGAAGCATCAGTGTGATCAGACCATAAGTCTACCAGGACTTGTTTCACTGGTTCAACTGGCATCAAAGGTGGTTAATCACATAATTAGGAAAATACTCAATACAAAGCTAAACCAACGCCACATCTGTGACAGTTAAGTTTCATATTTTAATCACTCTCACAGCCAATGTAACATTATGCCACAACAGCTTTGGAAGGGTACTTTAAATTTCTACCACATTCATCATAGCATACGCAGCAAACATGATGCCACAAAACTTAATAGTATGATCCAGAGAGACGTAGTTAAATATTATATCTGCTTCGTAACACTATAAAGATATCACAAAGAACAAACAGCTGCAGAGTATGTGAGGAAAATGCAAAGACCAGAACATTACAGAAAATAATTCACTCACTGCAATTGTCCCTAAAAGTGGACAAGGTAAAGGTTATTTCAAGATACTGACTTCATGCATTCAGACTTTGGAATCCTGCTGAAAATAAATTTTAATGCAGATAAGAGTTGAAGTTTTCATGGTCATAAAAATATAAACTGTGGATTCTGATGGCATGTAACTACCAATGTTTCAGTTTTACCAAAATCATTCCATTGTGTTATACAGAATGCTCAGTAATAAAGCTTTAGTATTAAAGGTTTATTACTGAGCATACCAATCCCAGAAACTCCGGCAACAATCATCAAGACTACATGGTTTCATAATCAACAAAACTGCCTTAAATACAACTTTGTTTTTACATGATGGCTTCATCTCGCAACAGCATTATGAAGTTAACTAAAAACAATAAATAAATAAATAGATAAATAATGTTAATTACCAAGGCTTATGTTTTTAATTTGCTGAGAAAGAACACTTGGCTTCCATAACTTAAATCCTCTAACTGCTGTTAAACAGAACTCATGTGTCAGCTATACCAGTCTGAGTCTGAATGCAGTATTTTAACTCTGCGTATACCAGCATAATATATCTTTAAATGTGAAATTTCTTGAAACAAAAAATCAGTTTTGCAGATGTCTGTGTACTTGTGAGATCTGTGATATTACAGCAGTGACCGCAAGGTTTACTGACTTCTGGGACGCCATACCATGCAGTCCAGTAGGTACGTACCAATATGTACCAATGGTTCAGAGGAACTTAGTGCCCCCATCTTCAGGGAAGAAGACTGTGGCTGCAGGTTCATCCAAAACATCGATACCTTACCCACCAGACTACATGGCTTCACACAACACCGGAAGACATAACCTTTCTCTATATATGTGAAAGAACAGTACACTACATAGCACCCATCATGCTGTTATGTGCAGTCCAATTTTACCAGTGAAAGAATTTACAATCTGTATCTACTTGCAGGTTTGTGCTGATGGTCCACCATTCAGTGTAATCCTTGCGTTGTATTAGTACATAAAACACAAGTATTACATACACAAATACCCCCCTCTGCCCCCAAGTGAGCAAATACTGGAATTCACTGTGGATTCTACACAGAAATTTCATCCTTGAAAATCATCGGTAGGTGGGCTATTAAGTTTGCACAGCACTGACCATTACGATTACATTCTGTTCTGATATAATGCCATGCAGTTTGGTGCCTCCAGTTTCAGGGGTAGAAAAGGCCCTGAAGATGAAAGCAGCAGCTTCCTCCAAAATGGTGGTACCTATGTACCAAGCTACACAGTGTCACATCCCTGATGAGTATAAACTTCAGGGTACAGAACTTCATAAATTAATATTAAATTTCCAAATTATGTATTGTTTCAACACAGTCCAAACAGCCTTGCCAAGCAATTTAAACTTCTCTTATTGTTTTACGACCTCACATACTGAAGGCAAACTTAAAGAAGTGCAAACATCTCTTTACTATATAGATGCCTACATTCAAGAAATGATACAGTAACTGCCAACTTTTCCTGGAAAACACATTTCTATTATAAGAGGAACAAGAGCTTGTATGGGGTCTTGAACATAAAATTGCATTGATGCTCTTAATTTAAACACTTACTCCAAGGACGAGGGTCCTTCTTCAGAAGCTTACAGTTACACAGCTGGTCAAGTAATTTACTGCTCAATATATTGAATTAATAGAGTCAACATAACTAGTCTTTACTACAAAAAACAATATTAGTTTTTATAATCACTACATGTTTCAACCTCAAAGGGTCATCATCAGGCAAGAAACTATAAAGACATAAAAAAGACTGTAGTTAAAACACTGTAATTGTTACTGTTTTGAAAGAGATCTCTTCCTTACAATTCCCTTTACTACAATTTGTGCTACTGTATTAAAATTCCCACCTAACATTTTCTAGATTAGGTACAATGTAAAAACTTCTTGCACATATTGTTTTGTTTTATAATCAACAGTATTTTTATGTTTATATTAATGGTGAAAGCAACAGCATGTTTTTAATAAATTTTTCATGATGGGAGTCAGTCTCTTTTTTTACTTGTGTTTTTGTTGACATACAAATTAGTACACACTAACCTTGCGCATACATTTGTATTCTCTTATTCTATGACAGTGGAAAAGAGTGACAGTTTTTGAATTACAGATATTTTAAAAAACTATCACTTGTTTATAATTTTGTATTTCCTCACCTGATGATGACCCTTTGGGGGTGAAACATACTGCATTTATAAAAACAAGTACTGTATTTTTTTATAATAAAGAACAGCTGTATTGGCTGTGTTATTTTAATAACTTGAGTTAATGGGACACAACAGTACGTCCTCTGGTAAAGTTCACTGCCTTCCATGAAACCCAGAATATATTATTACCATGTTCAAAACAGCCCATCACTTGTCTCTGTTCTGAGCCAGCTGAATCCAGTCCATATCCTATTTCTGCAGAATGGATTTTAATATTATCCTCTGACATATGCCCAATTCTCCCAACACTCTTATTTCCAACCAAAATTGTATATAGTTACCTTAAATGCTGCCAATCAAATAAATATCCAGCAAACAATCACAAACATATGACACATGAGACACAGAGAATCATTTTTCTGAGGTAGTGGGTAACATATTGATTAAACTAACATGACATTAACCCTTTGGTAATGGAATAAGTGTCCAAGTGCACTCTGCAAAAGACCCACACTTTAAATGGCTGCCCATTACTTTGCATGTTCTTGGTTGACAACTTAGAGGATGTTCAGTTTTCTCAGCATCACACTGCATGTCAACTATAGTCAACTTTCAATGCCAAATTAATTAGGGCTGTAATGACTAATTATTTTCTTTAGGTGAATAATTTGTGGCACACAAACATTTTCTTTCTTCATGGCTCAACAACCCTACTGGGCTTAGCCCTTGTCATTGTTGAGGTTCTGAGAACACACTCGATTAGACACACCACCCTCAGTAGGACTCCTCTGGATGGGTGATTGGCCCATTGCTGAGGCCTCTACCTGAAAACACACAACACTCACAACAGACAGACATCTGTGCCCCTGACAGGATTCAAACCTGCAATCCCAGCAAGCGGGCACCCATGCCTTCGACTGCACAGGCACTGTGATCAACTTGCAAACATTATATCATCGATATTTTAAACCCGCTACAAAAATCTGGCTTCAAGAGTTGCATGTTTATTGAGCTATTCTCAACTTTTAACCTGAAGTCTTATTCTGGTGCCACAAACTTCACTGACTCAGTGTGTTACTGAACTGAGAAGCACCTTGCAACAAACTTACCTAAACTGAAGTTTTGAATATTTATTATTAATTCAATTTTAATTTATTTGTGATTTATGAGAAGAACAGAAAACAAGTCCTTTTTACAGATATGAAAGGAAAACAAAAACATGCAAAGTGTATTCAAATCATACAATAAATTCTAAACAAATTATTCCCAAATGACATGGCCATCGCAATTATAAAGGGCATATATACTTCAAATCTGCACTTCAAAAATCCCAAACACTCTTTCAGAACCTGCAAGACTTTACACAGACATAGGACGCTATGATATTCACTGCAGTCTTGCCGCTCTGCAAACACTCGAAAACTTTCTTGAATGGAATTATATTTCTGGTAGTTTGCCCCCCCGCCAAAGAACCCAGAAGCATCTCCATGGTATCTAGAGCAATGTAATGCTAATGGTAACACCGCATGATTAATTTCTAAAAAAAGCAAACTATGTCGAAAGGTAATGGTATGGTTACAAGCAGTGGTACAGCTTTACACGTATCATACCATTACAGTTCCTGGCATAATTGTATTATCCCTTTCGGGGCTTGATTTTGATCCATGAGATCTATATATGCATATACATAAGAGCACGTCAGTATGCAACAGTCTGGGTGGGAGGAGGCAGACATACCATACTGCAGCCACAAGTAAGAATATCCCACGGCCAATAGGGTTGCAAAGCTCAAGGCTCCGCCCTCTGCCTGAAGTTGTCTACCTCTCCAGTCCACACTGTCCTTTATCACCAGCCCAAAGCACTTGAACATTATCACATAGATATCAGTAGTTTCAACATTCAGGGCTAGATGACATGGGGAAATACTGGGAAACATGCTGGAGAGGAAGACGCAGTAGCTTCAGGTAGATGTTAAGGGGGTCAATCCATGGGAATTCCTGCCATGGCCTCTATGTGGTTAAATATCTCTAACCACTGCAGATAAAATGAAAGAGAAAGATGTCATCTACTTCAAGCAATAGAGATGTGATACTGAAACAGAACATGTAATTTAACACACACTGCGTCCATAAGGCGTCTATGCATCAAATACTGACTGGGTTGTTTACAAACAAATTTCTGCACAAAGTGTAGTAATTTCAACACCCAAACCCTAATCTGTCCATTTTCTATATTACACAAGTCTTCACTTACAAGTTTCATATCATATAAAAGTTGGTTCAGTCAAAATACACTGAAATCTTTAAACATAAGACACAATAAAAACGATTAATGCATGTCTGATACGTAGCATAGGGGCTGCAAAGCATGCTTCTCGATACTGAGGTACTACAACACAGTTGTGTTGTCGTGTTCACACATAATGTACTGCTAGTTATGCAAAATGTTCAACAACTTAATAGTATATCTTGTATTTACATCATGTTACTCAAACAATCGCACTGTACACAACATTAACAGGTGGCCATTAGCCAGGCCTATATGTGACAGAAGAGCCACACAAAGAGGGACTGGAGTACAGCCACTGCAACGACTGTAAGCACCAGTTCGTGACTGAAACCAAAATTCGACACAAGCTGCTTCTCTGCACCTTTCTCTCTCTGAACTTTTGCTAGGTGTTCCAAGCCTCGCTGAATGCGTCCCAATTTCTCTCCATGATCTTGTAAGGTTTTTTCCAAGCCAGACACAGTTTCAGCCAGTCTGTATGCAAAACATTATAATGAAGATAATGTAAGAACTGAGAAATAAATCAACTTCACATATTCATTACACATTTATGACTTATATTTGAACATGCTCTACAGACATAAGACAGATCTCTGTGTCTGACATGACACATCTCTTACACTGCAGGCCATCTAGCCACTGGTTTAATTAAAAAACTTCCCAGGCCTCTCCTCTGATACAAATAAAGTTGTCCCTACACCTGTCATGAAAGCATATATGGGAATGGAGGTATAGCTGCACGCATTCTCAACCTTGGCACCAGGTGGAAGTGAGTGGTCAGCCTCATGCCCCATCTGCTTTAGCCTCAGGGAACGAGTCTCTGATACACACTAAATGGGAGCCTAAGCGCACCTCAGAGCTGGACTGGAGTCTATGTTACAGATTAGAAAGGTGGTTACAGTTGTGGATTTTGACACACACTGCTCACATGTCGAACAAAAATTCTGAGGCTTGCTAGATCATAAAAAATACTAAATATTATGCATAAAATACTTTTTTAAGCCAACAATTTCAAACATGTTAACAGTTTAAAATTTTGAGGATATATCTGACAAATTTAACACAGACAGCATCTGTAGTAAGTCACAACTTCTTTATACAAATTAAAACAAATTAACAACATACATCTGCAGGCATATCTAACAGGGGAGTGGGCTTTAAGTTCCACTGGAACATCTACTCTGCAAACGAGAGTCATAAATCTGTCATAAGCTCGCGTTTCTCATGTTATATTGCATATCGCAAAACAATCATGGAAAAAACAAAAACACCTGGCCTCTGGTAATTACCTGGAGTTTGTCCTACAACACGTGTGTGAACGTGAGTGGGACTCATTTTCTGACTGACTGGAGTCACTGTGGAACTCTCCCTCTGGAGATGAACTAGCACTATCGTGTCTCTCGACTGTCGTCACTTTTGTAGAAAGATGAAGCTTGGAAGACTTGCGTGCAGAAATAGAAGATCTGGACTCTGTCTGCAATAATGGAACCTAAAATAAATTTAAAACGAACATCACCCACAAACGCATACTGTGTGTCGAAGTTAGTTGGATAATTATAAAAACAGAAGTCACCATCTCATGATACATATGTTTAAGCTGTTAGGCATAACACAAAATTGATTTTCTGAATGACACCAGCTGTGGTTTTTTTGACCATCTTGGTCTGCGAATGTGTATCAATGACAAAAACACCTCTGAGGCAGGAGCTCCCACTGGGCCACATTTCTTTACTTCCTACGATGGTGTGATGGCAGTGATTTACATGCTTTATGGATTACTGTCTTTTGGGAAGTGACACCAGATAGCCTGCCAAAAATGTACCTCTGGAATATCAGTTTGCATCTTCCACAGGAAATGCTGTTACATCCCATAAAAGCATAATCTCAATATTCACAGCTGTAACAGCCTCAACTCTTACTTCTGTCTTGTGGAACTATTCATTAACAAGGAGAAAAAATTGCAAAAATCAACATTTCTTACATACAACACAGCCTTTGGGTGAACACTGCTTCAAGGAAGGAAACAAAACTGAAACACTTACGACAGTCTGTGGATCCACACTGACTATACTTGCAGTTCTGATCATCGGTGTCTGATGTCGTGTCTTCGTTTGAATTACATAGTTATACTCATATTGGCACACATCATTACGAGGATCCCACGGACGAAGGTCTGCATGCTTGTACATCCAGTGACCCGAAATTAAATCCTGTAAAAAGTTTCTCTGTTACTGAACCTGTAAGACTCATTCATAAACACATTTCTTAAGTGTATCTGTACAGACATCTACTGCTATGTAAATTACTGGCGCACACACACATTTTAAATTCTGAACATGTTAACTGCCACAATAATGTTTTACATTTTTTGTCTCAGGCCAGAATTTTGAAATACACATCATTTGTAGGCATGTTTACAAAACTGCGAAAAGAGATTATCAGCCTCGTCATGTCTGTCTGTCCATCTGCGTGGAACAACTCGGTTCCCACCCAACAGATTTTCGTGAAATTTGATATTTGTGTATTTTTCAAAAATCTGCCCAGGATATTCAAGTTTCACTAAAATCTCACAAGAATAACAGGTACTTTACATGAAGACCTATATAAATTTATGATAACATATCACTGAATTCTTCTTACAATGAGAAATGTTTCAGACAAAAGTTGCAGAGAAAATCAAAACACACATTTTATGTTCAATAATGTTTTTCCAAAAATCAGGTTGTTTATGAAATAATGTGGGAAAATATGGCAGAGGCAGCCAGGCCACAGATGACAATACACAGCATGTGCTTTGTGTGCTGGATAACTAAAGCTACAGACATCCATTCAAAATATGTATGTAATACATTGCCTTTTCATGGCAACAATGGTTCCGTGAACGCACCTCAGTGTTATATTATACGTACACTGTCATGTTACACTACTGTGAATGGTTACAGATGCTGGTAAGTGATGCAGCAGCTGCAGGTCAAAGCAAACATGTGTCCCTAAAGACTGTCTACAACCAGTGGCATACATAACCAAGTAATGCAGCAGACACCAGTGTCTTATACAGGAATGAGATAATCTATCTACAGTATACACCAGTGACAAGCACAGCAGCAGGGAAAATGTTCTGCAGAAACACATGTCCTCCATGGTAGTCAATATACTACAATACTTTTGATTGCCTGCAACCTCTCTTCATACTTGCTACACTTAAATATTTGTCAGCGACATCCACAGAAAATGGCGATAAGCAAACAGCACCTGCTCAAAATACTTCGGAACCCATTCTACACACTTCATTTTGCGTTCTTTAGCTGCCGCACGTTGGGCTTCCTCTAAAGCAGTCTTTTCCTCTGTTGCTGCAACCTGCAATTCAAGATGTAATATGCAAATGGAGTACAAAACACACAGCAACATGCCTTGTAAGAAAAGGGTTTTAACTGCACTGTTACGATATTAGTACAAAATCACGGCACATAATCTGCACTATTTTACAACATAAATGTCCTTCCTAATAAGGCATTTGTCCCATTGTACAATGAGATTACCCATGCCCTCGTGGAAGAAGTCTCGGTTCAACCCTGTCGGGCAGTGATGTAGTTACACATGGCAACATCCGTAACTGCATGCGTCAAAGTGCCTTCCAGAAAGGTACTGATTTAAGAGGCCCAAACAGGCAGAAATGGAATATATGTTGCTTCAGTCATGAGCTTGTTCAGTGACACAGAATACAGTACCTGTTGAGATCTGCGCTCTTCTGGGGTATAACGCTGTGTCGAGTGGTAATCCTTCACCGATGTTTCGGGACAACGTATCAGTCCCTTCTTCAAGGGCCAAGAAGTCCAAGAAGAGTCTTCTTCGACTTCTTGACCCTTGAAGATGGGACTGATACGTTGTCGTGACATGTTGGTAAAGGATTACCACTCGACACAGCGTTATACCCCAGAAGAGCGCAGATCTCATCAGCATCACGGCGGAAGCCTGAAATCATGAATACAATACCTGATAGCACATGACTGTGTTACCTTACTTTCCAAACTGCCCCCATATAACACTACTGTTCACATACATAAAATCTTCATGCAATCTTTGCACTTCAATAACATGCAATAATTGTAGTAAAAGCCACTAGGCCTGACAAAGCTTACTGATCTCATTAGTAATGTGTAACGCCCTTCTCAAGGAAATGGGAGGGGGTGTAAGAAAAAAGAAAGAAAAATCAAAAGATAAAAATAAAATGTCAACCCTGACATAGGAAAATTTCAGGAAAATAATTAACCTTTAGTGTACAGACTTTTAAATGCCAGGTTTCTGCTGCAGCTGAAGCACTGTTCAATTTAAATGCCCACTGATGGTCATGTCTTCCTCTGCAGACAAAAAAAGGATTTATGTTTAACAGGACAATGTTGTGATGTTCACCCATTACCCTTTAAATGACCTACAGTTGCACACACAAACGAGCAACAAGGAAATTTACTCCATTCCTTAGACATACTGCATAATCTCTGCTTTATTTTCCACAGAATGCCATTAATTCCATCATTTTATCTTTTCTGTCCAAATAATATGTTTTTATAAACAATGCACAAAAAATTTAAATACCAACCTGGCTGTTTAAAGATTAAATGTTAATGCTCTGTTAATGGCCATAACAGATGAACCAGGATCAATATTGGAAAAGATGAGTATCAACAGCCCTTCAAAAATTATGCCAAAATCCTACCTGCCACAGTGATAACTTGTTTTCCATTCCAAACATACAATCTCTGACTACAGGATCAGACACGATGTTTACCTGGTCATCTCGAGCAATTGCTGCCGACACATGCTGCCACAAATGTTCAGACTCAAACTCTCCCTGCTCGTCCACTGGCACAGTGAACCGTTTCAGTCTCTGAGAACGAACTTCCGGAGTTGGTTTCCAAAAAAGTTGCTCCTCCTGCAATACAGGGCATTGCTAAAGTGCTCTTTGCAGTCAAATTCTAACTCAGGACTCCTTTCCTAAATATTACACAATGTGACAAAGTTTTTAAAATCAACATCTGCATTCCTTACTTATTAATTATTCAAGTAATGACACTTTCAATATCTTGGATTATAGAGCAACAACTAGTAGCACAATTAGTCAATAACAAACAGGAAAGGATGTCACAAATAAGTAATTCACAAACAGTAACCTGGAATTTGGCTGGAGGGACCAATGACTAAATCCTAGAACAGTCAGTCAGACTGACTGGCCATATGTTTGACCTTGACTACAGACAAACAATTTCTATTTGCAAAAGACACATAGTTCATAAGCCTATCCGTTTCTTAAAGTATACAACTTCTTAATACAGAATCTAAACCAGTATTTTAGTCCTTGGAAGAGCAGTTTTCATGCCTCTTCACTTAAGAAGGCACCTCTAAATAGATACTAGGAAATGTTACTTAATTCTGTGGAACTATAATTCAGCGCAGCAATGTATTTACCCCTGTTCGTCTGTCCGTAATGAAAATGCTGCCATCCCAGTATCCTTCTATAGTGGCAAGAGTCTCCTTTCCCAGCTTCAGTCGGCCAGATATTGTATTTGTTTGCTCTGCACCTCCGAGAAATGGCTGGTGTAACAAAAATAAGGAAAAATAGCACTGACACAAGAATTTCAAGACTAACTAATTTACTACTTGAATTTTACATTTTATTTTACGTGAAATATACAAATAAAGACACCAGTGATAATATTTAAGACTGCAGTCATCTGGAATGAGACGCCACACAGTACAGTGAGAGGTTACAGATGTTTTACAGAAATATACTGCCTCAATCTGCACAGTAACCTTGAAGGCAGCATCCAAAAACCTGTACTTCCTACTTGGTGGCAGAACAAAATGTCCCAATATTGACAGAAATACACCCGACTGGTATATTTCAATAAAGAAATATTCTTTGTCATGCAGACATTTAATGAAAACATGTTCAACTGCAAAGTACATTTTCTCATTTTCATATGGACAATACTGTTGGTATATAGACAGTATATAGTGTCAATGGAAGATGAATACGGAAGACTGGTGGAATGATAAATGACAAGGGAACACCTAAGTACTCAAAGAAAAACCTGTCGCACTGTCAACTGGTCTACCTCACATCCCACATGAACTACCATGGGATCAAACCTGGGCCTCTATGACTTAACCGCCTGAGCTATGGTACAGTGAAGACAGTGTCAACAGGCGTATTTCCGCAATCCTGAATGTAACACATTACAGCCACTGGCAGTCAAAATTCAACCAGCCCATGCAACCACAACTGTAATCATAATAACATTTACAAACCTTCAATTTAAATTCAATTTCAGTTTTATAACCAGTTTTATCACAGTCAATGCTAACTTTCCCTCCGAGTTCCATCGTGAGTGTGCCCATGAGGATGCCTTTACAATGTGCATAGGGAATGGTGATACTATAGTCTTCACCACGAGGCAACAAAGTAAGCAAAGCCACACCATCTAGAATTGCTGACGTGGAGTTGCCTGAAAATTACACACAATCTTACTTAAGCAAGTATACAGCAAGCATAACAGGCATGCAGAAACTGAGATGCAAGATTTCAGGTTCTCACAACAGTGTTGTTGATTTGAGTCTTCTTGAATGTTACATACCTTACCGAGTAAATAAATTTACCCAACACAGCGTAACATCCCAGAAGACTTGAATCATCAGGAATTAAGATAACCACACTAACAGTCCCTACCATAGAATTTAGACTTTGCCAGTATAGAAGCGCTGATGCAGAAACCATCCTGCCGGTTCGTCACATAAAATGCAGAGACTGGAGGATGATGAGAGACCTGCAATCAAATCGAAATGAGTTACAAAATGTATGCACAGAGCATCACCTCTAATACAATATAAAAATTCCATTCCTTTGCTTATCTACAACTGCAACATTTTTGAGAAACATGTAATGGATATAAAATGCATGCCTCATTTTTCTCTACAACTTCTGTTTCAAATATTCTTCATTCTGATAAAGATTTGGCAAGTTATGCATGACCTACTCTTCAGATGCACAATAAAACACATTATCAGTCTCCATATAAGGAGTCCATTACAGTTGTAAAATTTTAAACAAAAACTGGAATGTAATGACTAACTGCAGTAAACTGTCTAATGTCAGATTTAACCAAAACTGTTCAGCAGTTCTTGAATTGTTATGTCGAACAAACAGGCAGGGATGTGAGCACGGTGAAGCCAACACGCACATTATGATGTTTTGCTGCAAATGCAAGAAAGCTGTTTTACACGAATTAAAATATTATATTATAATAAGATATTGTATTCTACACTAAAAACAGAACTAACTGACATGTATCATAAATGTACTTACATGCATAACAGAAAAAAGGTGTAAAAAATCTCTTTTGATTAACTAAAATTACAAAAAAAAAACATAAAAGTAGGACTCCTGTTTGCAGAAGCAGTCAAGTACCTCTTGAATAACACATCATGAAGGAATATCATAAAACAAATATATTTTTGTGAGCAACAACAACAAAGAAAACCGTGAAAGTGGGAACAACCAGGTACAAAAATTAGGAGCATCAAATATCATCTGAAGAATGTGTCATAACAGAAACAAAGATTAAGGGCTAACCTGATCCTTTCTGAGGGGGAAACAGTGTACCAAACACAATGCGAAGGCCTAGAATAAGATAAACATCACCATTCACCTGTTCAGCCAGGTAGAATGTCCGGGATCCATTAGGATGCTTCCAATAGCAGCGAAATGTCTCCCCCAGGATTGGATTATATGGTTTCTTCAGGCCTTTTGGTTTCTTGTAGAAGCCTGAGAGGTACCATTTCACAATACCCTTCATTCTGGTGAATGCATCATCCTCTAGCACAGCTCTGAAATACACATTAACCTTTTAAAGCCTAGCGGTAACTTTACATACTAACAGGTTTAACATTCAAAAATTCTACATGGTGCCCACACTGCGTTTATGTGTTTTTTACGGCTCTCAGAACAAACAGCAACTTTTTGCCTTATAAAATATTAAGAGATTGGTTTTTATAACCGAAGTGGAGAGCGTTTACAGCGCGGTATGCACTGAGTCCTTATATAAAACAGATACGCTTCGTCTTTAAAGGGTTAATATACCACTCATAGACATACTGTCCTCAACTGACAAGAACAGCTTTGACCTTGACAACATGGGTAAGGTCCCTTATCTGCAGGCTAACCCTGCAAACAAAACATATAGTTCCTGTGAAAGACCTAAATCTTGTCCACTGCACCTACCACTTCCCACTGGTTGCCATTTGTTAGGTCGTAAGTTTACAAAAAGCGAAAAGTCAAATTTACGGACAGCTCCAACTTGATGGAAGAACAGAAAATAACAGTATTATCTCATACACACAAGACACATCTGCACTTTGAGCCACTCTGGACGATTTTGTGGAACAGAAAATCTCCTACCCCCACCACGATTTGAACCTGAAACTGTCAAGCCTGTAGCTAGTTGCTATACAGACTATACTATACTGGCTCACTGTATATTATGTAATAAAAGAAGAAACTGTAACTTACCCTGACAGAATATCAGCATGATAATAAGAGTCTGACAGCTTATCCAGGAAAGACCGAGGCTCTAAAATAAAGGTGGGAAGCACCACTTTTGAGAGGTCCATGCCTGGTCGCACCTGCTTCACAAGGTACCAGATGAGTGACTTGTGCTCCTCAGCAAGCTCTTCCACCTGCTCCCCTGCCTGTACAGCACACACATCATCACTCTACACGAATAAATGGTCTACTGTAAATGCATTAGCATTACCTGACCGCACTATGGTGACACGTATGCCTATGAATTACACCTGGCCGAAACAAATTTTCTACAGAGCCAGAAGCCATTTCCAAATATTAGTTGATGAAGGTAAGGTTGACCTTATGTTTAATTAATCACAATACCACACAAACGTATGGGAGAATGCAGATATAGCTCCATGCCTTCTTAACCTTGCACTAGACTGAGGGACGTGGCCAGTTCCATGCTCAGCCACTCTACCTCCAGGCAAATAACACCCCGTACCCAACGAATAACAGACTTAATGGGCCCCAGAAATTGTATGGATGTAGAGGTGCACAGAAAAATATCTGCCCTTGCTGGGAATTGAACCCCAGTCATCATTCTGATTATTAGTTACTACACTGACTGAGCTATTGGCCTGGTTATAAATACACATAACCTGCAGCGACTGGGATGAAAAATGTGTCGTCACTGCAAAAATCCAGTATTATGTATCAGCATATGACACATGATAAAATTCAATAAATTCTGATTTCATGATACAGACCCAGGCATATATATATATATATATATGTATATAAAGCACTTTTCACCACATCTCAATCAAAAGCTCTGCAACAACCTGTCACAAAGCAATCCCTTGTATCAGGACTGCAACAATCTCAGGCAGCAGGTCGCCATGGCAACTAAATTTTGTACGATGGCACTTAAGATTTGCAGGTCCTCAGTGTGAATCTTGCGTCATCCACCCTTCTGGCATATGGAACTTTTACACTGCCCCTAGATTTTTAGAATATTTGTGAACCCCTGCTCTATAACACATGCAGACTGGCCATGATTGACTTCAAATCACTAGTTATGCCGATCATAGTATTACATACTTTTCTGCTGGCTACTAATGTGGTTTAAATGGAAATGCTTCTGACTGAGCAATGGTGAAAGCATGACAGCCACAAACTACATAACGCAAACTTTAAAGCCTGTCATGCACAAATACAAAAGAACTAAGAGCAATCCTCCAGAAAATTACAAAGTGCCACCATAAAAACTGTTAGTGCTATAGTGACTGAACTTCTTTTTCATCTCGCGATGGAGTCAGATTGCCTCTGTGGTACTGTAGCCTTTAATGAGCCCACTGTCCAGCCCCTAGATCATGGTTTCCCCAGCCTCTTTTCCATTCAGGAACCCCTAAAATAATTTTTAATATCCCAAGTAGCCCTCACCTGCGAAAATGCTTACAGGTCACAAAAAGTTAATAGCGCTCCCCACTATCAACTTCTTCTGACCTGTAAACATTTTCAGAGGCCACTGCCACAGGAGACATAAGTCTCTAACAGTATGCACAGACAGAGTAAAACTAAATATAAACTGAAACACAAACTGATCACAGTGACAAAAAGGGCAACTGGCAGCAAATGGAGGTTACTCCAGTAGTCACTGGCTGGGCATGAACTACCATGATATTTCAGGCTGCATTTCTAGATTTTTATTTATTTATTTATTTATTCCATGATTTCTCACAAAACCCCACACGATGTTCTGTGAAACTCTGATTGGGAAGGACTATCCCAGATGATCAATGAATATGGCATACTGGTGGAATAGTAACTGACAGGGAAAACGTAAGTGCTATGAGAGAAACCTGTCCCAGTGCCACTCTGTCCACCACAAACTGGCATGAAATAGCTCAGGGAGTTAGTTGCTAGCCTATCACTGTGAAGGCCCAAGTTCAATCCCAGGCCATTTTGTGTGGAATTTGTGGTTGCCAAGTACTTCAACTTTCCACCAATCTTCCACACTCACATTTCATTCATCAGTCACAGACACTTTACAATCTTAGCAAATAACGGTGCCATTAACAAAACACTCCCCCCCGCCAAAACAAATCCTACATGGATTGCCTTGGAATCGAGCCCAGGCTTCCACAGCGGGACCCCAATGAATACCCAACTAAATTATGACACAACCATGGTCACGTATGTCATTCCATTACTTCATGCCATATCATTTCACTCCACTGTTTTATTATGTGGCTTAAATACAATGCAATGGCGAGTTCATATGACGAGCTTTCATGCACTCCCTCCAAGTGCGAGCAAGAAACTTCCATGATCTGCCCACAGATGGAAAGAGACAGTACAGGTAATAACATATATGCAAGCCAACAGGTTAATGCGAGCAAATGTTCACACAAATATTAACATTTTAATAAAATATGAATAACAAATAATTACACTGCCAAACTCTTCCACTTCACCATGATGTATATAGGGAGTTTCAAGTGGCTCGCCCTCCACGTCGTGCAGCCCCTCCTTCTTGATGGAGCCTTCTGACTCTGATTCCGATAAGGACACCTGCTCCGCTCCACTGAGATGGTCACCACCTCCTCCAACATCCGGCTGACTGAGGTCATCCAAATCTGTGTGGTGAGGGGAGGGTACTACAATAACCTGGGGGGCATAACTACCCTTACAACTTGAGGGAACACTTACCTGGGCAATGCCACATTCAGTAGCATGCATGGAAGTAGAAACAGAGTGACTAGGGGAATCCACATAAGAGAAAGCATTACTGGGCCTTGAATCATGCTGTAAAGAATCTGGGCATGGACTGCTACCTACATGGGAAGGAGATTCATTCAACTCTCGCTCCATGTAAGCTACTGCATGATACAGCTGCTGGAAGAACGGGGTTGGAGAAGGACAGGGACTCATTCCAGTTGGTGGATGCTGCAAGTGGAAGTCAGATGGGGCTGGGGAACTGTGTAAGCTACCAGGTGCAGTTGAAAGCAACATCTTACTGTGAGGAGCAATAGGAGACTTGGGACAGAAGTTCTTTAATAAACGACCAATGGGTGGCAAAGCATCAACTGGGGAACAGACGCAACAGGAATGGGAGAGAAATTTAAAAACAGAATCACATTTGCGATCTCTGAGATGTTTCAATATTTTAGTTACATCCTGTCAATTCTTGTAACAATGGTGATCAATCCCATTCTACAAAGCAGTAGTAAAGAATATATCAACGGTCTTAAATTAAAAACCTGACCTAAAATTCAATCACTTTCTAAAACAACTTCATATTGCATCAGAATTGAAAAACCTGAAATGATAATAAGTATGTTTCCAGAGACAAAAAACATAAATTCATATAAAATATGACAGCATAACCAAAAATGTTCACAGTCACCATAAGGACCAAGAATGGCAAGCAGAGCAACTTTCTACCACCAGGCACCATAGCATCACTATCTTCCGAGTCTGTCTAGAGAGCTTTGCAGCCATAACCCTATGTGCTGCATTCATGAAGATTAAGCCTTCTGGGATATGGTGCCACATACATTGGCAATTCGTTAGCGATGTTCTGGAGGAGCCTGATTGCCTCCCTCTACAAAAGCAGTTTTCTTGAACAACACTTAAGACTTCAATCTTCAAAACTAACACCGAATTCATTCGTTAAAATACTCTAAATAGTAATTGGCGTGCAGAATAATCCCACACATAAAATAACAAGACTACAATTAAAAAGAAAATTACATTTTACACAAAGGGATTTAAGAGCTTTTGCACTGAGTATATAGATACATGTACAACAGATAAGGTCTGAATAGTACCTAGCGAAAGGACTGCAGTTACAGATGTTGCCTGTACTGCATCATGTTAAAAGCAACTTAGTTTCCCACATAAAGTTGGAAAACACCTTACTCTCCTTTAGTTACAAGCCTATTACACCGGGGGGGGGGATTGGCGCAGTTGATTGAGGCACTGCGCTACAAGCTGGAAGGTCACAGCTTCAATTCCTGATGCTGCCACTAGAATTTTTCATTGACATGATCCTTCTGGCCACACTATGGCCCTGGGCTCAAGTCAGCCTCCAACAGAAATGAGTATCGGGAATATTTCCTGGAGAGTAGAGATGGCCGATGTGTAAGGCTGACAACCTGACAACCTTACCATCTTCATGTGCCAGCCGTCTTGAAATCCAGCAGTCTCAACTTCCTGAACCCTCAGGGCCTATCCGAGCCTGTACAGGGATTGCTATTACTCTAGGTGCATAGAAAGACTTAAATCAGTTACTCTTCAAAATGTTACACACCCGTATCTGTCTTTCATTCTATGGCATATCCCAAAATATGACCTAAGTAATATGAGACAGCCACAATGCATGAACTCACCATGGTCTGTGAAGTGTTTTTCATAATCAGCCTCGCTCCACTGGGTCTCGTGATTGGCTGTTGTGTCCTGAACTCCTGATGACTTGTTGCTCATAGAACGCACCAATAAGGATGAACATCGCAGGGACAGTTCCAAAGCATCCATCCAGCACTTCCCAGCTGCCTGAGAAGGTGCTCTGAAGATTAAATAAGCTGTTGGGAGTGGCTGCACTACAGCACCTGCAAACAATTAGACCGTGAAAGTAAAGTACAATTGTCCCTGTGAACATATAGCTCCACTCATTCTTAACCTCTGCATTACATAGGACATCAGTGGTCCACTTCATGACCTGCCTACTCTACCCTACGAAAATGTGTCTCAGCACCTACTATCCAGGAAGCTGGCTGAGCACCAGAGTCAGTCTCTTGCACCTTCTGGGTTGTCCAGCACATAGCCTAGTCACTACACAAAACGCGTGATTCTGGCTCAGGAATTAAATTCTAACACTTTATTTCCATTTAATTACACTGAAATAAGACAAACATTCACAAGGACAGTTTCTTAGGGAACACTCCTGGTAGTGTATTACATAAAAGTGAGCTAATATACTGCTGCTGGGAATCTTATGATGATATACATAGCAATGACCCACTGCCTAGGACATCACATTTTAATACAGCTTGCATTTTGCACATCAAGTATGGAGGTCTGAGCCTACTTTCTTATTGCAGAGAGTTCTAGTTATACATACATATACAATTCTTGTTTTATTTTATTTTTGTGACTAATTATTTAAGTACAGATTCTCTATAAATTAAATCTGTTAGACATAACCTCAAAACCTCATATCATCATAATGTTTGCAATTACAAACAAGATTTTACACACAAAGTACAGGCAAGTACATGATGTCCCCCTGCACCAAGTTTCACACGCCCAGCTGCGATGGTTTGTTAATTATCACCGCACTTAAACGTAATGAGACTTTCTGAATGATTACTACTAAATTGTTTTACATTCTACAAATCCCACACATCATTTCTGAGCCTGAACTCCATATTTACACAGCTGTTCGCCTGAGGACACTTCAATGCATTTTGTCACCAATACAAAATACAACTTAGGCCTTCATTCTTCAAAGATGTTACACAGCGTATGTTGGTAGCAGTTTACCTACATTTTTAGGACAGCTTATCAGTCCCATCTTCAAGGGTCAAGATGGCACCAATGGGCTGTTATGAAACATCGCTAAACAACTACCAACATACACTGCATAATATCCGACAAGAGCATCAGCCTCAACTACAACACAGCAGAAGCCTTGAAATGTCAAATACAATCTAGTGTACAGAACTAATTTTCACCTATTGTTTCTTTTTCTGGTCCTCTTGGTGCCCATATGGATTGCTCCAAAGGATGAAAGAGCTTGAAACAAAAACCATCCTTCTTTGATGGTCTTTCAATGACTTGGCAAGTATTCAGAAGAACCGTCCCAACCCAGTGGTTACTCTGAAAGACACATTAGCAAAAAGACATCAGGCGCATACAACCACACCACAATATGACTGCAGCCAAACACCAATATTATTCATATATAATTTTTGGCCAGGGGTGCATAAATTTTCCAATGATCTAGGAGACATCTCAAAATTCTACGCACCAGAAAGGTGACATAAAGCAAGTGTGTAACTGGGATCAAATATTTGTTACAAGAACAGTTAAAAACAGTGTTTTAACAAAAACAAATGCAATTACATAATATTTAGTATCAACTCAATTTATAACACAAAAAAAAATTAACACTTAAAGAAAGAAACTGTTTCTACATGGCTAAATAAATCATATAATTATTAATATCAAAATAACTTATACAATAATTCACAGAATTATGAAATAAACACTATGCAGCAACGATTCACAGCACACATAAAAGGTCAATACTAAATGCACTTTCAACCACACTCACACTAAATCAGCGAATGAGTTCTGGAAGGTCAAAAATTGTTTCCATAAAATGCAATCTATTCCATAAATCAAAATTCACTAAATATGGGTAAATAATAGACCGTTCATATTTGCCTTTGGCTGGGATCAGAACAAGTATTCACTAGATACAAGATTCCACTCAATGCAGCAAGACAATATCAGTGGTTCACTGTATGGCTTCCTCATGATGCAACAGAGCTATTTACTTACCTTGGCCTTGGCACTCTTGTACAGCAGTAGCAGCCCAGGTTTCAGAATGCACCACAGCTTCGTCCAGCTCTTCAGAGTTCCTCTAACTTTCAACCAGTCAGCTAATACTATTACAGATTGATCTTTAAGAGAACTTAGTAGTTCATTTGCCACTCTTTTCTTTTCACGGCAATAATTCTTTCGCTGAGCTTTGTAGGACTCCTTTCTTGTTAGTTTATCTGTGTCTGGTGTGTGCAGCTAAAACAGATATATACACACACACATAAGTAAGAAAACTTGTGAAATGAATTACTGTCTACATAAGGTAGTAAGTTTAGACACAGATAGACAAAATGCTTATGAAGCATACATAATACATGTATTCTCAAGTCAGTGTATGAACACACTCCAACCAGCAGTTGAAATGTGGGTCGACCAAGGCAAAGACGCAGAGACCAGTACCCATCAAGACAGAACATGCCTAGATGGCTTACACGCTGTTGCTGCTGCTGCAGCAGTTGGAAAAGCAGAGTGTGCTGTACACTTCAATTTGCATTGTACCATTTTCCAATGATGCTGTCATATCTTAATTCTATACATGACTTTGCATGACATACTCCCTAAAGATGGCCACAAATATGGCTGAAACATGTAGGAGTTACCTCTATATTTGAAATAATGCAGTAAGTTGGAAATAAACTTACTTATACCACGACAGTATCTTAAATTAGGCCATAACCACTTTCTTCCATAACCCCCATGTCCCTGCACATCGTTTAAAATTCGTTTCCAGTTATCATCCAGTCATTCAACACTACACAGTATGAGTTCCTGGCAGGAATGCTCAATAAACTACAAGTACAAATAAAATGTTGCCATCTTAGTAACATGTCTGATTTAAATTTCTCCACAGAGCCACATCTGTCTGAGCAAAGCAGCATGAGTAAGTTCCAAACTGCATATCCATTAACAGGCCATGTGTTGGCGACAGTACAAAAGGAGGTTTCATAAAAGCATCAATGCTCACCTTATCTGGCGAAGAATGATCTGCTTTTGCACTACTATCAAGCCAATTTAAAACACCTGAAAAAAAAAATGATAAAATACAAATATGAAATAACCAGTCAGCAATAGTGCCGACTGCTACATTGCTCCCAAAGCTAAATCCAGTCCACGAAAGTGGCAATAGCATTTATCTTTCCAAGACCGAAAATGACATTGGAAGGGAGTCTGGCAGTTTGTATAAAGACACAAAACTATCACTACCTATGATTTATCAATACACTTATATATAGAAGACTCACAGCACTCTCTATGGCCAATGATTAATGATAAGAGTATAAAAACTACTGGCAGACTTCATGGCACAGAGTCTAGTGAACTAAGTAAACAAACAAACAAACAAACAAACAAACAAACAAACAAACAAACAAACAAACAAACAAACAAACAAACAAAGGGTAAAGACTTTAATCTTCACCCCAAAGGTTCATTACTGTATTCACAAAAACCCACTATCATACTCTATAATCAGCCAGTTCAATCTTACCTACTTCTCCACTCAACAGCATCCTCCCATTCAAGCCTAGGTCTCTCATGAGTCTCTCACTTGAGGTTTTCCAATTAAAATTTTATATACAATTTTTGTATCTGGTTTTTAAATTTTTTTAATAGATTTTTCATTTCCCATATGCAGTCTACACATCATACCAACCTTAACCTTTTCCATTTCATCACTCTAAAAATATTAAGTGACACATACAAAATCATTTAAACAATTAATGAGTTTACAACTGAATTCTAAGGAAGATATCTGTGGCAGTCCTTAGACCAGTAGTTCCTAAGCTCACGTCACGATCCAAAGCAGGGTCGCAATCGTCTAAGAGGGTTTTATGGAGAACTCAAAAATTATGAAAAAAAAATCAAAATGTTTATCTAAATTCAAACAGAATGATTGAGAAACTCTAATTATTGAATGTGTGTTTATTAATTTTAAACATACCGCAGCAATTACATTTTAAATAACTAATGAACACACTTTCTTATCGTACAGCACAACATAGTTGAACTTAAAGCCATATTGGATTTGACAAGTAACATTATGCATTTAATATTTTCTTAATAAGTGGCAATGCTATGTAGGGTTCAACAAAAACCATTAGTATTAGTTCATTTATAGTAAATATCACTGACTATTGCCGTTTCCATGGTAGGGTCACAGGTCACATACCATTTGATACTTTAGGGTCACACACGTAAAAGGTTGGGAACCACTGCCTTAGACTGTACTAGACAGAGGACATGTCTGCCTGGCATCTCACTTACAAACAATGTTGACTTTAAATACTGCAACAAAACCTCTCTGCATGCATACTTAATACACAAATTCAACTCAATAAAATAAGAATATGGTACAGCTAAAAAAAACACACTGACCACAGCTCAACTGACAATAATAAAAGAAAAGTCATTTTATAAGATCAGATTTTTGTTCACTTCACATGTGCACTTGTAACGGAGCCTACACTTACGTTTTCAGGCAAACATATACATGAATAGTTTATAGAAAGGAACAGATTTACAGAAACAGACAGACGTACAGAAAGAGAGCAAATGAAAGCATAATAATTTTGCAAGACTAAAAACAAAGACAAACATAAAAAACTTATTAAAGAAAACTGATTTTGTAAAATGCATCTGTGTTGCTCATGTGGAACTGGCAAGAAATAAGTTTTGATTTACCAACCAGTAACGGTGATCTGCTGTATGTCAACACGCATGTGGCACCGTGTTAATATACAAGTTATTTTAAAAAATATGAGTAGAAACACTGGGTGGAAGAAGCATAACAAAACAAATGTATAAAAAGAGGTATAAGTCTGAGCACTTATCGACATAAGAACTCCAGATGTTTGGTTCATAAATACAACGTGAAGTCTGATCACGTACACAAAACATGATGTCCACAACAGTAATCACTGGTTTAAGTATAGCAACATCCCAGAGAACAAATCCACTTTCCAAACTTACATACCAACAATTTTGAAAGGGTGGGTATTCAGTAGTACCAGAACACTGACGGTGGGCACACAGGTGCCCTCTGAAATGTCAGTATACTGGAACCACCTGCTGGGGCTGTCAGACTGTAAACATATTACTGAATTTAGTCAGCATAAAAGCTGCAAGACAGATACAATCACAGAATTTACTTAGCTATATACATTTCATACTCGTATATGTCACAGGTTACAACCAGAGCAACTATTCTGTTTTGAGCTATTTAATAAATCTGTGTTGTATTTTTTAATTTACATTTCTGCCAACTGTTTACTAAGCGCTAAGAAAAACAACATTCTGCAAACAGTGGCAAGAGTACTTGTGTCATTAAATTATTAGACACAGGTAGTCTGTGCCATTACTACCACCATTTAACTTGTCAACACGTGTCATAACAAGACACCAATGAAACATAAAAAGGTGAAGTTACCCCATTACAGGCCTAGACAGGCCCTTAGGGTTCCAGGAGGTTGAGGCTTCCAGATTTCAAGACAATCAGCACAGGAAGGTGGTAAGGTTGTCAGCCCTACACACCGGCCGCCTTTACCCCCCAGGAAATATTCCTGGTACTCATTTCTGTTAGAGGCTGAGTCGACCCCAGGGCCATAGTGCGGCTGGAAGGATTATGTCAATGAAAAATTCCAGCAGCACCATCGGGACTTGAACCTGCCACCTTCCAGTTTGTAGCACAGTGCCTCAACCAACTGCACCACCATGTGCCCCACCAATGGCAAATAAGCTTCAGATTTTATATGTGTATACATGCTCACATCCCAGATGGGAGGATGCTGTTCAGAGGGATTCATTACAGATACTAGGGACATGGGGATGGAGGAGAAGGGCTGAAAATAGGGACGAATGGAGGCATCTTTTGAGGGAGGCCAAGGTCCGGAAGGGGCTGTAGTGCCATACATGGATGGATGGATGGATAGATGGATGAATACATGCTCACATCTTGTTTTGGATAAGGTGAAAAGTTTGATAACGTATCTGTATGTTAAACAGCAGCATGCAGAACCTACAAACTACAAAATTTTACAACATAACTGAAGTTTTTACTCCAATAAGTGCTCCATCTTTTCTCAGAACCCAAATTTAAGTTTCTCAAAAGGCTGAAATATGTACAGGATTTATTGGCTGAACTTAATTGTATATAAATGTAACTCTAAATCAAAATTTTTGACTCTAGAAGTTACATTATCAACTGATGGTACAATTATAACTGTTGATGTAAAATAATGTAAAAAGTGTTACCTGGAGAGCTGGGACTATAATTAAGAGATTCACTGGAAGGAAGTTTTGGTAAGAGAACTTGTAGACTTGTCCGTCTTGGTTTCTTGTCATCTGCTTGGACAAATCAAATGAAATACAGTATGTAACATTCTGTATTTCTATAGTGTTTAAACTACAATCATTCCGACAGGAGATGCCAAACAGGTACAATACACAAAAGCCAGCAATAAATCCTATTATGGAGGAAAGGCACCCAGCTTAGAAGGTTTAGAAGTACAAGAAAAGACAGTATACTTATGAGTTACAGAGTACACTATTATAAAAGCAACTGTACTGATCAATATAAAACACTGCATTACTCAAAAATGAATAACTGTTACATACGGTTTATTCACCCTTCATGGCCAAAATTTTTACTTTATGGTATGCCTACAACTTCGGTAAAAGGTATTTATGTATAGGGTCCTGAGATACCTTCCAAAATGTCCCTGCCATCTGCGGTAGGTAAAAGAAACTATGATGAGTTGGAACTTTACCATCTTGACGGGCCAGAAATCCAGAAAAAAAAATTACAGTAATTTTTTATAGTGGGACTTTCAGGTCCTGTCAGTTATAAATGGTTAATAACACAACCAGCAGCGCAGACTATACAGCATCAAATAGTACGATAATCAGTAAATAATAAAGTGGAAAGCACGTGAAATTGATTTTGGCCTACATTTAATAATATGATGTACAACTGAAACTTGTTCGTGCATGCTAACAGGGGAAGGCACTGCAACAGTAAGAGAAAATCACCACAGGCATTTTTACAGAAGTGCCAATGATGCACAGGTCAGCACACCCTTTCTGCAAAGAATTCCGTGGGCTGCTGCATTATACACATTACACATGAGGACATGCGGCACCACATAAGGCACACCTTCACCTACAAATTTCAGCAGGCTAATATCCTTCCACTCTAAGAAACTGAATGACCACCCTCAGATCCTGTTTAGATGAATTCACAACATCTTTACACTGCGCTGTGATGTCTCCATAACAGCTCTCACCCAGCTGACTGTGTCTGCCAGTGTGGTTATTACAAAGTCAAAGGCACACTGCCACAACAAGGACCACACACAGGTCTCTGCTGTATATGCCTCATACCTATCCAGCCGCGTGCATGGAATGAGCAAAATCATGCAAAACATTGATCAAGACTGTTTTCAGACCAATATTTTAATCCAGAACCTCCTGCATATGAAACAGAGGTGCTAGCCACATGACTGCAATGTTTCACAGAACTTAATACAATGTGTAAGCTGTGCAAGATATTTGCAAGTGTACAATTGGGTGGAAGACTCAATGTTCTTTCTGTCCCATCATACCAATCTATAATGCAGCTCACTTCACAGAATGCAATGTGCATGGAATTCACCATATGAACTTATAGAAACATTCTACATAGCATCACAGTGCTATCCCATTATAACACTGTCCACACACCTTGTATCAGCAGACCAATTAACCCAGCCTTCATTTAATGCACTTTTTCTTTAATGCCCCTTTGCAGTTTACAAAACTTCTTAATTTGTGCTCTCTAATTTTCGGTTTAACAGACTTTGGCTGGCTAGATTCTGTTATTCTAAACCCTTACTTCTGATCAGAATATCATATTTGATTTATGCCCTTTTGAGTTACGCCCACTTTGTCAGGAATGCAACTAGGGCGTAAAACAAGGGGTGGGTGTATGGTCTACACAGCCTGTACCAGCAAACCATATTATACCCATGCCAGCATTTCCACACCTACACAAATGTGCCATAAACTGAAGATTTTGGACCTTAACATAGATCCCTATTATACTAATTTGGACATTATTCTTGAAAACTGGTGAATGTTACAGATTTCTTGGTTTGAATCATCAATTCCCACTGAAGTTTTAACCTTTTAAAGCCTAGCGGTAACTTTACATACCACCAGGTTTAACAGTCAAAAATTCTACATGATGCTGACATTGCGTTTGTGTGTTTTGTGTGGATCTCAGAACAAACAGAAACTTTTGCCTTATAGAACATTAAGAGATCGATTTTTATAACCGAAGCGGAGAGTGTTTACAGCGTGGTACTTAAAGAGTCCTTATATAAAACAGATGGGCTTCGTCTTTAAAGGGTTAATTTGTCAACTGATTACTCCACTCTGTGACATTACTTTACATGTACAGAACTATATGCACCAATATACTGAGGCTATTAAAGGAATGCCGACTGGTGGTGGGGATGACAGCACTTATGACTCCCCTGTCTGCCTACTGCTGCATCCTCCTCCAAACCCTCTGGCGTGTATCAAGTAGACCCACACTCTTGTCACCAGCAAAGGTCATCACTACCCATGTCCACGTAAATGCAATGACTGAACTGGACAGGAATACACAGAAGTATGCTGGAGAAGGAAGCATAACAGCTTAAGGGAAATGCAGATGGGATCGGTTCATGTATCTTCTTTCCAAGGCCTTGGTAGAGTGTTAAGCACTATACTCTTGGGAGTTACATCATAATTAGAATTACAAAGTGACAAACGCATACTTTTGTCAGAGAACTACAGTACAGTCACTTGATAATAATATACCATATTTACACATTTAAGAAACACAGCAAGACAGTAAATACTGTCTGAGGTTCAGTTCACTAGGGGCATGGATGTACCTGAATTTCTGTTTGCTGTGCCGGGTGACAGCACAGGCCTGCTCCCAGAATCATTTGGATGGCTATGAGACAGCGATTCATGTGCAGAGTGCCTGGGACCGGAAGTAGGTACTGGTATGGGTGGAGAAGTCATCCTGTTATGGCAAGCAGACAACACACAGCTATTTAATTTGGCCGATTCAACCTAAACTCTGTAATATGACCCTGTTTTATATTCTCCTCACAAAATGTATTACAAAAATAAAATTTATATTCACAAACCAAAGCACTACAAATATATATATATTAGGCTGTACCATTGTGTAGTTTTGTGAATAGGTACCAATGTTCCAGATCAACCTGCAAGAGATTCTTAGACTGCCCTGCCCTGAACAAGGAGATGCCACAATCGTTTTAAGCACCATGAACTACGCCCCCAGCTACACAGTATAATATCCCAAGGCTTGAGTCTTCAGCAGCACCACTGTAAAAACCTCATATCTTGAGACCTTTGCCCTTCTGGGTAGTTGCATAGCAGGGACTGATTGTTTCCAACATCAGCAACACATCAACCTACACTGTGCAGCAAGCCGGAACAGCAAAGATCTCAACTACACTAATGTAAAAGCCTTAAATCTTGGAACCTCATTTCTTACATGGTGTCACATCCCTGATGACTGTGATCTGCATATTACACCACATCTACCAGAATATAACAAAATATGTTTCCTGATTCATAATGCGAAAAACAGGGTAGTTCATCTCATAATTGTGCACAAAGTTAAACACATTCTGCATACACACTTTTTGACAGTACTTCCCTCACATGAACATTCACGCATCCTCCACCACATTTCAACGTAAAACATATATCTGCAGCTGACACTCTGAGCACTAGGAATATATCACGTCAGTACTACCCTCAAACACGGACTGTGATTTTTAATTTGATTCCTCAAAACTCACACCAAGTGTAAAATAAATTTGCAATTCTGTGTCAACATCCCTGTGACATTGGAGCAGGACAGGAAAATTGTAACACCATCACTTTAAAAGACAACCAAGGAATGGTGCAAAAACTAAGCATACTTTGTAACAAGACTTACATATTTCTCTTCAGTAAATGGATGAAACTCTTCTTCAGAACTACACAGATTTAATACAAATAATTTCAAGTGATTTCTGTTTAGTTAAAGCAGTCCAGGTTCTTACTGTGTATTTCACATTTTGAAATGCCACAACTTAAAGTTGTGATAATGTAGTTTAGTCACACTAGGGACACTAATTCAAACAGGAAGTATCTATGCGAGTCTTGAGGTTTTCACAGTGGTACAATTCAGGATTCCCTTCTTCTGGGATATGATGCAAACTGATTGGATAAGTAATTCTTGACACTTCAAAGGAATGTAGTGTCTCTCCTGATCCTGAAGACGAAGGCACAATGTTCCTTCAAAACATCAGAAACTGCATACCCAATGATGCAGCGTCAATCCCAGAACAGAATCCACAAACAGCACCTAATCAGACACATCAACACAACCAGAAACTTATCACACTTCCTTCATAACAATTTAAACAAACTAAACTGAAAAACAAACCACTGCCATTGCCTATCATCAAGGTATGTAGGAAATTAACTAGGAATGCACGGTCACCATATTTTGACACAATGAAGAGCATGTGGCCACATTTTTTTAGCTGAGATTCTCCCACTGGTGTACAAATGACACCAGCCGGTCAGATACTGAAATTTTATAACCACATGCAGCAATATCAAATACTACATCATGTATGCCAGGGTGTCTCATGACCAGATTATGTGCTGTAACGCCATGGTTCTGTTACTGACAGGAGCAGCGATTTTTCTCTTCACCTCCACACCTAAACAGGTAGAGCCGCCTATCAAATTGGTGTCCTACAGTAAAGCAGCCACAGGGAGAACCTGATCACTCACATACATTTAGTACAATGGTTAAGATATGTGGAGCTATACCTCCACTCCCCCACTCATCTTTATGGTACAGTACTTAATTACACACTGTAACAAATTTATGACTTATGAGGCTGCAAGAAAATGTTATGATCAACTCCTAATCTGAATACAGATTTAATTTAAACTGTCAACCTGCACATCATGGCATGGGCAGGGACAACTTTACCTTTGTGCATATTTTTACCATCACATGCAATAAAATGATAAAGATACATTCAAATTAGAGTAAGAAGTTTCACACAATACTGCAGATTAAAAAAAATAACACAAGGCTGTACAAAAACCAGTCATTCTCAATTAAATGAAACTGATAACTGCAAATACAGAGTAATTTACAGTGGCACTTGGACTGAAAATAAATCTATTCTACAGTTCACATGTGACT
This sequence comes from Coptotermes formosanus, assembly GCA_013340265.1. Lineage (NCBI taxonomy): Eukaryota > Metazoa > Arthropoda > Insecta > Blattodea > Rhinotermitidae > Coptotermes > Coptotermes formosanus. Next base: position 335,576 of record BLKM01000078.1, read on the forward strand.
GTGTCTTCTCAAAGCATTTGTTAATGCCTGTAAACTTCTACTTAAATGTTTATTTCTGTTCTTACTCATATACTTGTACTTAAATTCCATCCTCCTCAAAAAAAAAAACACACTATCAAAATTATATGCAACCTGTAACACACTGTACACAATGTTAACATCTAAATATTAAGTGCTAATTTTTCCAGTTCTACACTCAACGTAACCTGAACAGTATTCAAGGTGAACAAGGTCATATAAAATAAGGCATTATGTAACAACAAAAAATATTCAATAATGCATTATATAATACAATGCTCATCCCACAAATTACAGAGTACTACACATGACTCAGTAGAATCTATGATCCCGCCTGGACTGCTGGAGTGGGACCACAGTTTCCTAAAACACGTATACAATGACAACAAACATTCTGACCTGAAGAATACATTATGTACTGTACAATTTTTATGATACATTTATAAATATAATTTGCTTCACAGTATCTACATTGAGAAATAATTCCTCTATGAAGACAGAAGAACAAGTAAAACCATCAGTAATACTGCAATACAGCAAATGGCCCATAGAGATAATATTCTAGATGTGCTAGACGGTGGTGCTCAGTTTGAAAATCTGCCAGGATTCCGTTTTCACAGTTTTCCCCACTGCATAGAAATACTGGGGCAACACCATGACTAGGCCACAACCCTATCCTTCCAGTTACTACCATTATTAGGCCACAGTCCTATCCTTCAAATTAGTACCATTATTAGGCCACAGCCCTATCCTTCCAGTTAGTACTATTATTAGGCCATAACACTATCCTTCCAATTAGTACCACAATCAGGCCACAACTCTATCCTTCCAGTTACTACCATTACTAGGCCACAGTCCTATCCTTCAAATTAGTACCATTACTAAGCCACAACCCTATCCTTCCAATTAGTACCATTATTAGTCCACAACCCTATCCTTCAAATTAGTACCATGATTAGGCCACAGCCCTATCCCTCCAATTTGTACCACAATTAGGCCACAGCTCAACCCTTCAAATTCACATTTATCAATAAATCTACCATTCTACGCTACACAGCACCACATACTGACAGTATCATTCAAAATAACCCACAATAAAAGAAATACAGCAAGAGATAAACTTGTCCCTGTACACAAAATAAAGGCAAAGGGGAGGTGGAGGTATAGCTCTACCCTTTCTTAACCTCAACACTCTGTGGAGGTGGGCAGTCAGTCTAATGCTCTGGTGTGTACCCTTTAGAGGAGCAAAGTCTCAAGAACTACAACAGCAATTCTTTGGGAATCCAGCCCACAGCCTACACAATATACTGACTACACTATTATGGCTCACAACAGGAATACAGCAAAATTACAGCCTGAGATAGCTCAATCAGTACAGTGACCGGTTACCAGCTCGATGACATGTGTTAAATTCCCAGCAGAGGCAAGACATTTTTATCTTCACCACTGTGTCAAAGACCACATCGGTGAAGCCCAACCAACCTCCTACACAAAAGACGGTAATGTGGCATGGGCATGATGCTATCCACTCACCTCCATATATTGCAAAGGTTAGGAATGCATGGACCTATACCTTCACTCCCTCACACACCTTCGAGGCACAGTGCTTAACTGAGCACATGGAAAACTTAACCTCCACAAGACATTATACTAGGATTATTGTCAACAAAATTATGAACTGGAAGCTAAACCGCAAGGGTTTAATTCCTGGAATCCAGGGTGGAATTTTCTCCTTGACCACCAAGGCTCTGGGAGCCATCCAGTCCCACATCCAACAGTTCTCTCTCTCTCTCTCTCTCCCCCCCTCTCTCTCTCTCTCTCATATGAAATAGGTTGAGCAGGCTGTTACAAAAGTGGTAATAATAGCTGAAGTAAGATGACCAGCCTTCTCTTATATTCACAACTAATCATGTTAAGTTTTACCTCCATGACCACTCTATGCTTATATTGCCCTTCCACACATCCATTAACTTCACGTTTTATATTTACTCTCTAATAATGACACCTGACTTGCTGTCTGAACCTGACCTGCCTTGTGGGATGTGACACCGTGCAGTCTGGTACCAATGTCTCACTGTAACATACTGACTGCACCGTCACAGCTTCTTCTATCCTGAAGATGGAAGCAGTACATACCTCTGAAACCAAGCTACACGGTGTTAATTCCTGGAAGACAGTACTCTTCATGGTTACCACTGTGAGAACCTCAAATCTCGTACCTGTCAAGGTCTCAGCTTTATCAGTTTATTTAGTATTACTTCAGCTGTAGCATAACTAACTGCAATTCGTACATGCAGGCAACAAGGTCATGCCATATCACACACAGCACAAATATACTTGACAGTTATCTGGTAGTATACAAGTCTTGATGCAACACAATGGGTAAGTGCAGAAACAGGGCTGCACAAAGAAAACAATTCTGATATGTGGTTTGATTTAGAACACATAAGTTACAGTTTCTTAAGTACAAGATTTCAAGGTCTCAAGGTGAACACATTCAATTAAGTCTTCTCAGGCATTCAGATGTATCAAGACTGTAAACTCTCCATCATCACGGACTGATGGTTCCTGATGAAGGAGGCAGTGACAGTTTCAATTCCATCTTCACACAGCTGACTGTTCAAAAAGATTTCCCTGCAGTTCTTAAATTTTTAACTTTAGTCCTTCCAGACAAAGTCCAAGTTTTATTTGTAACACACCTAAACACAACAAAACTTTCTCAAAATTATTATAAAACTTATTCCTGCCAAAAACCATAACAATGTCTGGAATATGGTACAATGTTCCCCTGGTGGTCCAGACCTCAGTGTTTCAGATCCCCTGCCAGTCCAGTCACATTTGGAAAGAAAATAATCCACTAAATTCCACCAAGTGATCTGGTCAATAGTATGACCACCTGAGGAAGGATGAGAAAATTCGTACACGCAGACGCGTGGCATTGGTGAAGCAGGAAGAGGCAGCCACTTTCTGTTTACCTACACTGTTAGGAACAGTATTTATGCTTTAAGGAGTTATACTTCAGCTTTAAGTGATGATTTTCTGTACATTACCTATCCTGTTAGGTTCCCCCTCAGTGGCCTGGATTCCCAAGTTATACGTGCCACCCTTCCCACCCTATAGTCTGCATGACTGATGGATTACCATACCAGACATAAGTTGCCCTGATACTGAAGCACAGATCACCTAGCCATATATGAAATGCGGAACAGCCCTCAGCACTAGACGGACACACACAGTCAGCTTCACAATCCTCACACTTTATCACCCAGGAAAAAGTCTTCGTATCCTAGCAAAGAGAGAGCTTTGCGGACTCCAGAGGCTTTCTGAAAATGGCAATATGAGTTAAATCCTACTGCCACTACCAGAAATAAAATTCTCTCAAGAGTAATCTGAAAATGGAGGGAGCAGGTTCCTCTGAAATGCTGGTACCCACCAACTACACTATATGGAAGCACACCCCAGTTGACAGTAATATGCGTCTCACTTTAAATGAGGTGCACAAGCAGAGGTCCACAAACTTTCCAAAATTGTAAGAGCCACCTCCAAATGCTAGGTACCAGAAAGGTGGTATGAAGCAGTTCCATACTGGGAATCCACAATTCTGCAGTGACCTTTGAAACTCACTATAGTCAGGTGCCTTCTGCTTGGTGCATGTGAACTGATACACATTTTTTTACACAGGAGAAGAAACTACAACAATTTTGCTGAAAATACTGGGCACCACCACAAAAAATTGAGTTACCCAAGCAGCCAGGGATCCAGGATTTGTGCACCACTGTCCCAGATGACAGTAAAATGATACTTGCTTTAAAAAAGTTTCATAACATTATTGTATCTAATCTTCTAGTTGAAAACATTCCACCTTACACAAACATGATTATGAGACTGCTGCTTCAGAATGGGTCCAATGGCATATCTTTATAACAGCAGTAAGAGAAGATTAAGTGATAAAGAGATATAATTGTTTTGTTATGCAACATGTGAATCAGGCCTAAATATAAAAGGGTGAAATTTTCATTCCTACTGAAGTATGCCTTCCTCAGTTACCAAAATGAATTACATATTTCTCAAGAACATACATACACAAATGTGTCAATGATTGAATGCCTTGGGTTCTCAGTGTTCTTGCACAGAAGAGGAAGATTCAGTCAAAATAGTTTAGCTAGTTTCTGGAGTAAAGACCTAAAGGTGTCATATATCCAACTAAGTAAACAAGCACTGAACAAATCTCAGGCACCAGATCACCATTCACCTAGAAATTTTGTCAGAATATTCACTATTTTCAAGCAATTATTATCAGCTGACTGTTCACTTTCAGTTTTTTGAAAATCCCAACTCAGTAATGGCTGCACCACAAACTGACGGCACACAAACTCAATGCTGATATTTAGTGGTTTGATCATAGACATAGCGAATCGTTAATGGCCATTTCATTTGCAATGGCATTTACTTAAGTTTCAATTGTGTGCTAACCAGATGGAGCAAACCAAACCACACAGATTGCTTACATACCCTGATGACCATGGCATGGCTCAGTCAGTAACCAGCTGCACCATGAAGGCCAAAGGTCAGTCACAGTCCAGTTCATGTGGGGTTTCTAGTAAACAAAGTGGCACTGGGACAGGCTTTTCTCTGACCACTGCAGTTCTCCCATCACTAACATCCCACCATTGTCCTGTACTCTTCCTTCATTAATCACTAACGCAATTTAAGCTTCACAAATGACAGCGTTCTTAAACATAATACATAGTATTTAACTTAACACACCCTGATGGCAAATATTCATGTCTCATACTCCAAAGGAAATTTGCCACTCCACACAGTCACTGAAAAGGAAACTGCAATTCATGCACTGATGTCTTAACTGAACTCTTCAAAATGTTCAAATAATACGACGTTCAAGGGATGATAGTGCATACTGTTCTCCTAGTATTATGGACATTCAATGCAAGGCGTATCAGGAGAGGAGGACACCTATGTACACGCACATTACACTCTTCCTGAACACTATTCCTGTTTCACAGACATCATTTATCTCTGATTTTGTGCACCTACAGTGCCGATAAGTGGACTGATGCTTTCACGATAGTGTAGTATAAGGTTCCTCCCATCCTACCTACCCAACTCCAACAACTTCTTGTGGCATGCCCATAATACTATTAAAGTAAACACACAGTTCTCTCTGTGCACATCGTGAAAGTATATGGGGGACTCAAGGCACAGCTCCACTCATTCTTAACCTTGGAACCATATGTGAGTGAATGGTCAACCTCATGCCTTGGCTACTTTAGCTCTGGGAAAACAGTCCTCTGTTACCCATTTAACACCAATCTAGGTGGGCCCCAGATCCAGTCTGGATAGTTCAGAGAAGAGACAGATCTCACGTCCATCAGGAATGAACCACAGTTCCCTGAATATCCAGTCCATAGCCTAGTTATTAAGTACACTATCCAGGCTCTTGAAGGTATACAGTGTAATTCACATTTTCATATTTTTGTTGCAGTCATTTTCAAGGCAAAATGAAATACGCAATAAGTCTTTGGTTTATAAATCCGTGCGCAAAATTCCGTCTACACAAGTATTTTGTAACTCCAAAATCCCCCCCGAGATTAAAACCGTAACCGTTGTATTTCATATGGTTACAACTCCTATCACAAACGATTCGTGCCTCGTGTAACTAATTCATTAGCTTCCCATATTTCTTGTATCAAAGCAATTATACAACTTTATTAACCATGCAGTCACCTCTAACCTGCTCCTTCTTGTCTGTCATGGGATTCTTCCTGGTTTTCTTAGGAACGCACATGACATGCTTCGCCAAATATCACTAGTTCACTGGTGTTACGAAACATCATGCTGAAGAATCGTCAATAGGCGTATGCTGTTGCTTCATTCGTTTACCGCTTATCACTAATTTAAACCAATTCACCCGATAACACAACCCACCAGCAAACAGCACAGCCAAATGTAGCACTTCATACTGACTGATAATCACAAAGCAATTACTCACTCAGTGCAGTTGAGGACGCCCCGGCCAACCTTTTGACAGTAGAGTGCCACCCTCAGTAGTACATTTCGGACATATGTTGACCTGAAGTTCTTTACTGCCAAGGGTAAATACAAATGTTCATTTACATATACTTGCGCATTTGCATTCGAAAAATGGCCTTCGCAGTGCAAACGTCAACAGATAATGTTTGTATATTCATTAACCTTGTACACTGGCGATAAGCTGAAGGAAAGCTGGAACAAAAATACTTCCCGCATAATGTCCTAGCTACTACCAACGACGCGAGATAAGCACATGCTTGTATGTTATTCACTTCAAAACATTACACCATTTCCCACAACATCGCCATGATCGCTTTAATTCTCTTTGAAACCACAGTGCATATAATGCAACTGGTTGATCAAGGTTGGCCATGGTAATAGCCACACGATACCACCTACCCCATGCCCCACAACGAAACAGCGTCTGCGATAGAGCGTGACTGCATGTTTATTTAGCGAAACAGCGTTGAATAGTATGGTAGTTGCTAATGCAATGGAAGGCATGTGAAAGGAAATGGCCCTAGCCTAATCTGAAGTATTATCTCAGCATGTTGCTGTTGGGACAGAAAAAACACGTAAACCTTACAAGCTAATGATAGCCCCTGCCCCGGTCAAGATTTGAACTTCGGTCCTACTCAGTACGAAATATAAGTGCTTACCACTCATCCTGGGCGTTGGTGCGACTTTATACCAATCCAAATGTGACAAGTTATCCCAGTGCATACCATGGAGGCATAGGGTGGGAGTAGAGGTATAGGTCCACACATTCTTAACCTTGACATCACATGAAGGTGCCGCCAGCTTCACGCGCCGAGAAAAGGACCACAGATACCCACCACATAGGAGCTTGGTGAAGTCCTGAGCCACCTGGAAACTTCAAATGTTATACGAAGAGAAAAAGCACATGAAATTTCATTAGTAGGTGCACAAAAGTTGCTCAGAAATTGATCTTTTCAAATTGCTTGCCATAAAGATCTAACTTATTTACATCTTACTTAAGTATGATTTTGCAGTTGCTCAAGTTATATAACATCTGACTATATATGATTGTAACAATTAGTAAATCTGTTATTTCAGATCAACAATTCATGAGTGTCAGTAGTCTTGAAACAGTAACCTTCAGCATGAGATGGTCACAAGAATCCTGTTCACATCACAAGCAGTTTTCCTAGAATTCCGTTTTAATAAATTCCCTCATTCCGCTCTTATTTCCTTGTCTTTGTGTATATGGATGTCTTTTTTCATTCATTCCTATAGCACAAAATACCCAAGCTGAAGATGAGGAAAACATCATACATTGTTATCAAGCCATACATATAATAGAAAAAATTAACCCTCTTCATAATAAGTATATACATCCTTTGACAAATAAGGTCATGGTACCTCAAACTAGATAGATTTCACATGTGCATATTCAGCCGATCCCAGTGGCCACACGGTCTAAGGCATACGTCTGTGGCTGCTCAGTTGCTAGGATTGTGGATTAAAATCCCACTGGCGGCACAGTTGCCTGTTTCTTGTCAATGTTGTGCAATATCAGGTACAGGTCTCTGTGATGGCCCTATCCCTTGTCCAGAGGTGTCCTACTGAGTGTGTGCTTGTGTCATCAAGTGTGATTAGGTGTAACACCAACCCTCTACACCTACCAGGAGTAGGTAAAAAGAGGTCAGACTACGAAAGGAAGATGTGCATATTCCCTCCCATATTTCAGTATTCTAATTAGCCACCAAAGAAAAACAACTTCAGTGTGGGAAAGGTTAAACAATCCTGTGACCATACGGACACAGCAAACAGCCACTAATGCTGTAGACAGTTCTGACGAGTGTTCTTCAAAGTGTCTATGGATTAGTGCACTTATTAAATACAATTCAATGTTTTGTAGGCTACCATTTATTGTAGTTTTGTTATATCACAGTACAATGTGGACATTCAGGCACATGAAGGCCACTCATACTAATTCTAGTGCAAGTTAGCATTACTTTTGTACTGTACTGAAATGCTATAATATCACAGTGCTTTGATAACATACAATGCGTTCTGATGTGTACTTTGAATACATATTAACAACTTTTTGTCACATTCTTTAAGCTGTTATGGAACTGAAGCAGATGTTACATTGCACACTCTAGTTTATCATCCAATATGTATTTCTGATGTTACTTAATTTATGAAAGCTAGCAGGAATTACAATGGTTACTAGCAATTATTGCATCTACACCATGGTGACCAGATTTATAAAACAAAAAAATGGGACACTCATGGTTAGTTGACAAGATTTGACTATCATGCTAGTTAAAACAATTCTCTTGTACTTGTTTCATGCCAACTAGCCATAACGGTTTAGCTTGATTAAAATTAACATGGGTTACTTACATATTTATCACTGTCTTAGTCTCACATTAACATTGTCAAATTTCACAAATCTCTATTGAGCCAATGGTCCAGGACATACACTACTAATATCTTTGTCATATTTTTTAGATGACCAATTTTATTCCAAAAGGTTTGGCTGCTCCTTTATGAAATTGTAAAAGTCCATACAATGAATGTCTTTAAAATGTGTTTTTCTTATTAAAATTAAAAGAAAAAATAGGGAAAATGGGAAGCCTTTAAAAAATGGGACATCTGGAGTCCCAATTACATTTTCTAGGGACAATGGGGTCAGTGGCTGAAAAAGGGGACAATCCTGTTAAAAATGGGATGTCTGGTCACCCTAATCTACACAAAATTAGTTCCCCGGGTAAATGTGGTGTTCTTACTAGCTGATAATATCACACCACTCACATTGCTTGATCAGTGCTAAAAAAAACCCACCAAAAAGTTGACATTTTTGTTAATCATCCTAATTTGAGCCCAACTTCAATGGTATCCTTTGAAACTAACTCTGAAAAGTACATGCTTTACCTTCCTCACCAAGAAATATTCTATCCAACGAGGTACACATACAGTACATACATCAAATTATGTGTTAAAAATACTGTAACATCTTGTAACAATGGAAGGAATAAGGCATTAAGAACACCTGAATGCCTCTTCAATGTGAAATGCCTAGTGCAAACCACATAAAAATCCTTCAACATGTAAATAACAACAACAACAACAACAACAACAACAACAACAACTTAAAGTTTACAGGAAGTCTTCTCAGACAACCAGCTGTGTCAGTATAGAATGAACTTATGTTTCAAAGACAGTCTCTGCCTCCAGCATCAGTCACATCACTGATGATCAGAGACTATCTCTGAAACAACAGAAATTTGTTCCCTGGCTCAAAAATACTACTGCATTCAGTTATCACAAAAGCTTCAAATCATATGTGCATATATATAACTGTTATACTTGTTGCTGTGAAATATACATACAAAACAATATGCATTAACAGCGCAGCTGAGCTGCTTGTCCCAGAATACTCCAAATGTTGGGATATCTGTAGGCAAGAAATAAATCGTAAGTCTTAACACGCACCTGTTCGCCTCAGCTTTCATTTCATCATGATGTCAGGAGCGTTTTACTTCAAAATGCATCATCAGTGACATACAGAAGTGGAAATTCCTAGGTTCAAGGTCTGGGCTGCATGGTGATAGGCAGTGTGTTCCCAGCAGACTGCAAGCTGTTGCTAACATAGTTTTTGGATGAACATCGCATTCTCCTCCTTAATTTCTGTACCACAAGGTATGCATGAATGAGGGAAGAGAGGAGAATAAACTCCTCAAGTTGACATTGTGGAAACCAAGATATGTCAGTGGGTCCAAACTACAAGACCCAGTTTTTTCTCTACTGGAATCAACTATTCATCACCAGGACAAACACTTCTGTCACTGGTAACTATATGCATACCTACAGGGTCTGTTAATATTCCTTGTTCTGTCAAATATTTATGTTTAAGTAACAATAAGAACTGTCAATTGTTACTTACTGAAAACCCTTTGTATTGAATCTCTGCACTCCTGTATTTCACACACAGAACAGAATTTTAATAACAGAAATAACAGCCTTAAAGCAGCTCTAGCTAAAGCAAAACGCAATCTTGCAGTAGTTTGACTCAGAAGAAAAGGAAGATGTCGCTGTATGAATTAAAAGGAGAAATGCCATTCATTCTTCAAACAGTTACAAGTTGAACAATAGGTTCATTAACTTGTGGGCAAAGAACAGCTAAATTCAGTTGACTCACTACTTCTTCAGCCATTATTTTCTAATTTGCTGACGATTATGGAATAGAAACCTACCACCCTAACACTACTGCTTATTCTTTAAACAAAAAACACATTCCAAATTGCACAGCTGGATATACATATTAGCAATACGAACTCTGCATGGAAACAGAATACAAATATCAAACAACTTTCACCCTGTACAACAATTTGTGAAGCACTTCTACTGTGCTGTAAGATGGTGCACTGTACATTTTGTTATTTAGAACTATGCAGAGTGCACAGAAATATAAGGAGAGAGACAGAAGAAATGTGCTACTTCATGTTTGCATTATCTTTGCCTTATACAAGGTTAGTGGGTAGAAAAAGACAGTAGGACTCATATTTGTAGTTGTAAATAACATGGTCAGCATCAGGAATGGGAAAACTCTGCAACAGACAGTCTTTTCAACATGTATGTCCAACACTGAAATTCGGATACAAAAGCAAGTAACTTACTTCCAACATACTGCACATGTTCAACTAACATTGCAGTTGATATTCTACCCAGATATGTGGATAGGCATAATAAACAGTGACTGCATTTAATATATCAGAATGCCACATCTTTCGTCACCAATGTCATTAAGGATATACTCTGGTATAAGCACTGTTGAACCTTCAAATAATGTTGAAAGTAGTCCATGTTACTATGTAAAAACCGTAACGATTAATCAGGACCCAGGGTTTTGTGTCATTATCAGAATACATCACAATTAACTTCTTGTTAATGGCAGTCTTATTATTTCCAACACAGTAAAGTCTTAACTAAGTATCACTGACTGTAATAAACAAAGAATTAACAAAAAAAAAAAAATGTAACAGCACAAAGAAACATGCCAGTACATAGAGGATAATAGTCATATCCTTCAGTAAATACTTTAAAATAAAAATGTAAAACTAAGCACCTTAAAACATAAAATCAAATATAAAGTTGGCTCTACAGTAATGAATACACTTAATTGGAGTAAGTGTTCTGTAGTACCTCTAGTTAGTCTCTGGACCTTCCTAGCCTCTGGCCAGCTGGTGTGGATAATGGAATCCACGTTTTGATGTTCAAGTCCAAGAAAATGGGATTCCATTTACACCTAATGATATGGTGATAACTGTTGACAAAAGGGGCCCATAACTTGTCTTTACAATAAACTGTGGGGGACTCAGTCATTCTAAAATTATTTAACTTTTAGCAGACAGATGGCAATACCCAGCTTATCACATGCCAGCCAGAGTTTCTCTAAGATAAAGTTCTTTTGGGATGTTACTTCATGCAGTATCAGAATTTCAGATGAAGCTGCTACCTCCATCTTCAAGGCAGAAAAATGGAACACAAAGGCAGCCAAATTCCTTCAACACACAGGTGCAATAGTGATTGCCCAAACTGTGTGGCATCATATACCAGAAGACTTGAATAGTGTCATCTACTATGATTCACAATTTTTAATCTCCAAAAACAGTTTTAGTACCGAGAACACTATCCATCAGTCTCCATGTTAACCAAACACAAAGAACACTCAACTAAAGTTATTTCAATTTTAAGTTACATGTTCACCATAAGAATCAAAATAAATTTGTTACTACTTTTCCTACAAAAACGTGTCCAATTCTTGAGCAGGTTAAAAAAACACATGTAGAAAAGTGAGTTCCGAAGACATGACAGCATGGAGTGATCCTGATGTAATGAGTGTGGAAATGAAATGTAAATAGCTGTGACATAACTGTAGAAACATCACTGACCGTGCACTGCACTACTGTAATGCCATATGCACACAGTCCAGCTGCATGAACATTGAAAATATCAGATGATTTGTAATAACATGACGCTTCTCTCTGAGTTGAAATGTGGTCACCATCCCCATAGCACTATGAATTTAAAATCCCTTATTCCCATCTGATAAAGGGTAACAAAATAAAAATAAATATATACAATGATTATACTAACCATTACAATTTTCAAGAAAGTTATATGTAATTCTACAAGACCATTGGATTTTCTTTTTCCTGAAAGACATGCGTATTTGCATTATGTCAACAGGCATACTTTCTCCTTTTCATGTCTAACCTCATCTGATACGCATAAGTTATTTCACGTTAAAAATTAATCCACATAACAACCTGTCAAACACAAACACATCACAATTTGCGTTATGTATTACATAACATCATTCTTCATTGACTTAAACCCTCTGGCCGCACTATGGCCCTGGGTTCAACTCAGCGAGAAATGAGTACCAGGGATGTCTTCTGTGGGTGGAGGCAGCCAGCATCTTCATGTACCAATTGTCTAGAAATTCTAGGAGCCCCAACCTCCTGCAGCCCTAAGGGCCTGCCCAGGCCTGTATAGTGACAGCTATTATGTAACACTGTACATCAGCTGAACTATGTTTCATAAGACAGACAGTAGGGTGCACTCTCTTCAGCAGCACAGAGAATGAAGAAATACTACACAATTACGGCTTTCATAACCAATAAATCTTATACAACACACACAATAATGCTTAACCGGGCCCACCCCCCGTAGAAAAAGGAAAGTAAGCAAGAGGAAGAACACATTTAGGAAGAGCTCTACCAAGGGAAAAAGACTGTGGATTGTTGCACCTGCAACATACAGTGGTAAATGCTCCAGCCTGGCTAATAGCTAGTGGAGTGCCACCAGACCATTAAAACAGAAGCAATGTTCTCTCTCCTTCATTCACTAATAGCTCTGTATTCTGTATGGGATCAGCTCTATGCACGATTTACGTTATATGCCACAAATTTTATTTTTGTATGCACCAGGCCAAGAAAGCAGGTGGATTCACTGCTCAACCCAGGTCCGAAACTATCCTTTCACACATGCAATACTATGAAAAAATAGACAAGATACGGCTCCTGGACCAGCATTCACCACTGGAAACATGTCAATTAAATCTAATACTGATAATGCTGATGCATGACCACACAAGCAAAAGTGCAATGATAAATTTGTCCCTGTGATAAAAGAAGCACCACACCACGAAGGCATATGGGGAAGTGGAGACATGGCTACATGCATTCTTACCCATGGCAGCTACATGCTCGGGCTATACACCTGCCCCCAGTACCCCTTCAGAAAGTGACTGGGTGAGTACCGCAACCAGTGTGGACACTACACAGAACAGAAAAATCTACTGCCCATGCCAGGAAACGAACATAAATGTTCATGATTTGAAGGCCTGAATTTACCAATGGAAATTCTGAAATAATACAGCTAATAATCTGCTTCTGGAAAATAAGGTTTAAGGTGTCAGACATAATACATAATGAAGACAGATGAGATGTTAAGTCTTTTCCACCCCTGAGGTACAAGTACAATACTGTATGACTGATAGTCAGTTTGGTTATCAAAGACAAGGCATTTGAGCTACTTGATCTTAGACCCCAAAGTGCATGCATCATTTACCTGAAGGAATAAGCATACACATGTAAGTACTATGCTAGTGGAATGTGAGAACATGATTAAGTACTGTGATCTTTCACTTCCGGCTAACAGTTTCTAATTGGATTTTCCAGATGCTATGTTCTTCAGTTCCACAGCCATCTTGTAGCCTAATTCAGGTCTTCTATCACGGCCCTCAACCATTGCCTTCACCTACAAACGTGATTATAAAATGTGAATTAGAAATAAATACAGAAAGTCTGCAACATATTATGCACTTGGTATGTGTGTAAGTGCGTAAAGTTACTCTTATAGTTGATTATACTTACACCAGATGGCAGTTGTGATGCAGTCAAGAAGTGCCCATGCTTTGGTTGGCACTGCGTCATCCTACTTTCCCACTAAAACCTACCAAGCTGTAATTTCACAGGGCTATAATATATACAAATATAAACTAAGGGCCACCTGTACAAGTCATAGCTACAGACGCTGTGGATTAGCCCTGAATATTATGCTAATCCCATCATATGATGGGGTCTTCATCAGTAACTAATTATTATCCTGATAATGGACTTCATAAGAAGGGCAACAAGCACAGGCAACTATAAAATGACATTAAGAAGGACAGCTGAAAATGAAGATAAGACTGAGCAGTGAATGTGGATGTATCAAGCCAGACAGCATAGAGAAGAATATTTTTGAACACAAATAATTCAAAATGTCAATACAAAATTCTATAACAAGAACATTAATAAGTAAAATTTCAAAAGATTTTCAGACCAGTTACTGGACCCATAATTTAGCATATAAATTATAAGATGACACTTAATTGTAACTTCATTCCTGAGTACCCATTACTTTCAATTTCTCAAAGGCAACGTGAAGACCCATATGAGCATTAAAAAAATATTTCATATGTCAGGGTGATGGTATTTGAACACATTATGGCAGACAGCCTGTAATAATGCTGACATTACAGGCTTATAGGCCGTAACACTATGAATTTTGGTAGACTGTTACAAATGTTTCAAAGAAACCTACTGCCCTCATCTTGGGGGCAAAACTGTTGGTTCACAAGACCATAAATTTGACATTCACCACCACAAAAATGCCAAATCTCAAATGTACCAATTCTACATCTAAGAGTACTGGCACAGGAGCCATCACATGCTACACTATGCTGTGTCACAAACCTACCTGAGAAGAGTCAACGATAACACCATTGTTACTTGTGACAATGTTTTTGGTTTTCTCAATATCCTTCAGGTCAACGCCACGGCTACAGTTGTCGATAAGAATGGTTCGGTAACCACTTGCCAAAGCATCAGCTGCGGTGGCACCTATTAAAAAAAAGGCAACAATAACTGACCAGGAAAATTTAGTCAAATTTATGAAAACCATGCATGATACTCAGGACGGTGAACAGATCTCTGGCTCTTCTTCGACTGCTTGACCCTGCAAGACAGGATTGCTATGCTGTCCTGAAATGTCAGTAACCAACCATCAACCCACACCATGCAACATCCCAGAAGAGTGAAGACCTCAAATACACCACAGCGGAAGCAAGAAATCTTGTAACTACGCGTGTTTATGCCTTCATTTATTCAATGACTCTGTCAACTGCACTTTACATAAATGAGGAATTACAGAATAATAATCAGAATATCATGAAAATTCTCAGTCAGCTGTCCAACACTTGCAATCAGGATCTCCCTAATATAAAGCAGGTGTGAACATGTACTGTCCTGGGCTATTATGCCATGTTCGCTGGTAAATACATGCCAACGTTTCAAAGGATTTTACTAACATTTTCAGAGTCAAGGACTTTTTGACACTGATGATGGAGGCACACTCCTCTGAAACAGTGGTAACTATTTACTAGTAAACACAGCATAATAACCCACAAGACATGAAGGTTCATCAACACCACTGTGAAAACTCAAATCTTTCAGAAATGCTACCCCTTGACATGCAACATCCATTGTTCCATTCATGCTGATGTTGCAAGTCATAAGTATTAACAGCTGATTATTTATAGAGAACAGTATCTTCAAGTGTGCTGTGTACACTCTTACAGTCATCAGAGTGAACCAACAGATGTCCTGTACATCCCAACATTGCAGACAGCACAATCACAAATGTGTTACCACGCCAAACAAGGAATAATGTTAACATCAGGATATCATCACTGAAACTAACTTACCCACACAAACGTCATATGCCAAACCACATATGTATATATCAGTCGCATTCTTCTCTTGCAGCTGTGAAACCAGTGAAGTTTCTGTCAGTTTCTTATTATCCCAAAAAACAGAGTAAGAGTCCACTTCAGGGTTTGTTCCCTTGTACACCTTTATAGAGTTTTCCACAATCTGCAATACCAAGCAATCACAAGTTACTCTTCATGCTCAAAAGAAAAGTACTGCTTACAAATGAGAAAATTTCAAACAGTTTTAACCAAATTTGGTACATGTGGTGTAGATAACTGGTTGGGAGGCATCCCTGTAATTATTAGTGAAGTCACACCTAATTTTGTAACAGGAATACAGAATACTGCCTTCTATCAGAAGAATGCAATCCTGTCTCGAAGAACCCACAATAAACTTTACTTTCTGTACGTTTGCCACCTCCCCCGGCACCATGGTGTCTGTAGAAACCTTATCTACACCACCGATGCAAATTCTTTTAAAAAATGACTGCAAAAATAATTTTACAATGGAGCAATTATGACCATTTTTAAAAGGTTTAAAATTCTGATCAAGGATAAGTACAGTTAAATTTGCCATGAAGGCATACAGGCAACTGATACCCACAATATTGCAGTAAACATGCCTTCAGATCTTTATGCAGTTCTGCTCCCCATGAATCTTGAACACAATGCCTTGGCCACAGTCGCTGCTTCATGAGGGGTGGACCTTCAAAGATCACTGTGTCATATGTTTTCGCTTCCTCAGCACTCACCTGTCAATACAGTAAGCACAAATCAGGTTACTGAAATTAATGTTACACAGTTACAGTCATGCTCTCCTTACGTCAATTATTATATGTTTCTTGCAAGATGCCCACAACATGAAGGGACACTTTGGGCTGGCTGTGCCTGTGCGTCCATCCACACTGCATCTGGAGAACCACTGGGCAAATTGTGACCAAATTTAGTATAAACATTACAGCACTGAAGGCCTGACCATAATCATACCTTTTAATATACTATAGTTTGTAACAGAAACATGACAAACACATGCTGGGAGGGGGGTTTACCATGTAACACCATGCCTATAAAACATCTATCACTTTAATACTTTCAAATCATTATTCTATAAAATACTGTGTTCTTGAAAGCAAAGTCTCTCTGCAACATAATCTATCACACAAGACTTACTGGGCTAGACGAATGCACTTTGCGCTGTGAAAGATTGTCAATGAAAGACACATGGTCACTAGGATGCCAGTCCAGTGAGTAGAAGACTGTATCAAATGCCACTGTCTCAAGAAGTCTGTTTATTGGCTCAACAACCTAAAATGAAATATAAAATCCTTCAATCTGTTACCAACTAAAAACAAAGATGTCTTCCGTTTTGGAATTACGTATTGTAAAAGAAAATACTTCAGTAGGTTAAAATAATTGTTTAACATGTTACTGTCTAAAGATGAGGGGTTGATAGGTCCCCATCAAACCAGAAGCTGGAGGATAACCCCTTGTCTGCCGCTTGAAACTCTACGTATTTTACACAACTGCAGCTATGAAGGTCATCTCCTCTACCCACAATCTGAACATCTCCATGCCATGACGGTGAGGGATCCATTTAACATATGATGGTGTGAAGACAATTCATGTGACTCAGGAAAGGGACCAGTGGTGGGCTCTTGCGATCACATAATGAAACTACAGGTTATATAAACGGCAGGGAATTTCTTGACTAGCTAAGTGACTATTACATTCTCCTCAAGGATTCTGATCTGTGGATCAGTTAGGTTAAATGAATCACTCACTTAACAAGCCTCTACAATCTGAACGAATTTGAATATTGGTGTCTTGAGGAGTCCTTTGAGAGTTCGGTCATGGGGAGAAAGAGGGGGAACTTGTAGCATTTGAAGATGACACAATTTAACAAAACTATTACTAAGATTATTTATTTACTATACCAACATAAGACACGAAAAGACAATTTTTATTTTACTGCATGGATAATATCAGCTATTTTGATGGACAAAATGTACGTGTTCTGGGCACTATGCCATTAATGAACAAACATACTGCTAAGAACATGTATCTGCTAAAAGTAAATTACATCCCTGAAAATGTGACCTGGTAAATGATGCAAGGACATTTGTCACTTTTCTAGAGATAAGAATCTCTGAACACACAACTGTCATCACACCATGTGATGGATATTGATTTGCAGGTTACAAGTGTGACCCATGACCTTCAAACACCAAGGTAGCAGCTACACTATGAACACAATTAAGTAACACATCCCAGACAGATAATCAATATACTGATATATGAGCACTAAGAGCCTCAGCAGACCGTAATGATGTATAATCTTCACACACCCACCAGCACACACAACATGAACTTTTAACAAGCAGCAGACTATACAAGATGTGAAAGTCTAACCAGTAATCATTACAGTGGCACAAGAACCTAAAGTGAATAATTTTTAGTTAAGGTGTGTCATATAACAAATGTATTTGTATATGTGTTGATGGTTGTATGAATAATAAATGACCATTTCACTGACCCAAATATGCAACAAGAGAAGTGAAGGCAAGTGATTGCAAAAACAGTTTAATTCCTGACACAGCCACTTCACAAACTCTTCACATACACAGACAACAACTACAGCAGCAGTTTTATTCATGGCTGTCTAATGACACTGTAACAACTGAATGTTTACGGATGATTATCACTAACTATAAACCTGAAAGGGAGAGGAAGTGGTCAAAGCCTATTTCAAGGAAACATTCATAATTAAACGGGGTCAACTGAAATAAACCATGAAGATATTCAGTTTTGCTAGATTGACATGTACTCCCTGAAGATGCACATTCATGCCGAAATATGTAAGAGTAGTGTGTGTACTGTGCACTGTACTGACATCATGAGTTTAGTTGGTTGTAATACATGAATACATTAAAGCTGGAAGTAACATCCTGTCACCAAATCGCAGGGAGGGTAGTAGAGTTTTATTTTGTTTTATAAATAAAAATAAATATTTATGGACACAGGCTACAGCACGTTTCACATTTGAAGACGTCTGCACAACTGCACCTTGACTGGAAACTTTTTCGTTCAAAGTTTAATATTTCCTTTTTAAAACCTTGTATTACTTTTGTGTTTTACAGACAAGAGGTGCCAGTACAATGTATCACTGCACACTGGGAAGAAACACATCCTGTTATCAAAATGTTTTTCATAGCTCTCAGCTTTTTAACATTCTGCCTTACCTCTGCCCCATTCTGTCTTGCAGAACAATGGCTGATGTTCAGTGTGCCAGATATAAAGTCATTCTGCACGTCCACAACAAGAAACACACTAACTGGACGGACGATCTGAAAGGGGATCAACAACTTACATTCATCCACCTTGGAAAAAACTTTTTCTGCTTTAGGATTAACACAAAGTTAGTACAATCTCGGCATATCTGGAGGTACAGAAGATCATTAAAAACCTCAGTCAGTACAGTCCATAACCCAGCCATGATCTGAACCAGACATCTCCCAGATAAATGTCTCGAGTAAAACTGCTACATCAACCCATTTGGTTGTGGTGGTGGTGGTGGTGGTGGTGGTGGTGGTGGCAATGGCACCGGCAGCGGAGGTTGTTGCGGTGGCAGCGGCAGTGGTGAAGTGAGGTCATACACATGTGGTTTTCATTATGTGATGTTGCGTTAAGCTTGGCTGAAACATTGAACCAGGCTAGGCCGGTTCGTTTTGACAGCCTCCTCGCTGTATAACAGTTTGAAACCCCAATGAAGATACAGGGTACAGCGTAGATATAGTCCCGAGAGCACTCTTAACTTCAGCCCTAGATGGGTATGACTGGTCAAGCTTCACGTCTAAACAGGTTTATTCATCCAGGTAAAACTTAATTTTCGAAATTTGACTTGCAAAACAGACATGACAAATAACAACAAAAGCAACAACGTTAAGCCGTTATCAAATGATTTTGTAACGGTTGTGGACTAAGAGCAATTGACTGCTATCCACAAACATAACACTTAACCTTAAATTTGAACTGCAAAAAGGGTCTGGCAAATAACGATAAAGAGCTACCACGTTTAAAAAGGGCACGGATACAAGTTTAAGCCTTTTTGAACGACTTAGTAACTGTTATGACGTACGCAGAGGAAAGTGCTACAGGAGCGCGCGCGCGCACACACACACACACACACACACAAATATTTAAATTGAGATTTAAATTACACAACGGGCCTGACAAAGACGAATGTAAATAAGAGTAAAAATGATAATGTAAATGTAACACGGACAAGCGTA
This sequence comes from Coptotermes formosanus, assembly GCA_013340265.1. NCBI lineage: Eukaryota > Metazoa > Arthropoda > Insecta > Blattodea > Rhinotermitidae > Coptotermes > Coptotermes formosanus. The sequence continues at coordinate 355,727 of BLKM01000078.1, forward strand.
TGTTCACTAGGTTAAGAAATCACTGATGAGGAGGCAAATGAGTGTCGGAACCAAGGATAGATGGTGACTGCTTATAGGCCTAAGGCAACAATGATAACGTGTTCTCTTCCAAAAGCGTATATTTGCCTACACTGTTAACGTCATCTTGCATCATTCTCTATGGCGCTGCGATGCAACTTACAGTTGAAGTATTTTTATTTCTCTGATTAATCTTTTACAATGCCGACAGTTCAAGCACTGGCAAGCAATCTAATCTCTTTCGGTAACGACTTACAAGATTCCCTTGTATTTCGTTTAAATCACATCGAAATACTTCCATATAATATGTTCACGTCTCTAGGGCGTATCTGAATCCAAGGTGGATCGCACTAGAGAACTGGACCATATGATGCCACAAAACTTGAAGTTTCCACTACAAGCCGCAACAATAACTTTAATTTGTATAAATCATATTTATTGTGTAAGGAGTGTTTCAATCATATATTAGCCATAAGATTTTTAAAAACAGTACAAGTTGTGTCTTTTATACATAAATGACATCAACAGCGGAGCCTACTACAGGCTGCGGAACCTTGTGAATACAGCTTACAAGTGGCAGTTGGTTTTAAACTTGGCATACTGAACTCCCTGAAGATGGTACGCTTGTACCGGAAATGTCGGAGCTACGTGTTTAACACGGCGACTGACCACCTGAACCATGGCACGGCTGCCGATGTCCACCCACGACGCAAAGTGACCTTATGGGCAGACACCAGTTTCGGTACTGTCTTCAGGGCAAAGTCAGCCGAACCGCAAGAGTTACGGGTTACGCAGACGTGATGGTAAAACCGGTCACGGTGGACAGGGGCGGCCGATGACAGCCAGGGATGGGGAAAGAATGGGGCCAAAACGGACGAGTGGGAACCGTAAGCCCTGCAACGGGCAAATACTCTGGCAAAGACAGGTCGCTGAAGCATAAAAATGGGGGGGGGGGGGGATACACAACACGTGACGGCATCAAAATATAAAAAACAATAACTGAAGAAAAGGTTTTCTTTCGCCCAAGTCAGCTTGTTTGGACGACACAAAACAAACCTTGATGTATTATACATCTTCCGTGCAACTGGCAATATATAGGTAAGATTTGTTCCAACGTATTGTATTGGTACGTATCAACATAAAAGTCACTGCAACAGTTTTCGACTGATAAACGTCGCCATCAGCAGGGACTACACACAAAGGTCGTGTTCAGTTAGGAATATACATCTCAGTATTTTCCAAGGCAAAGGTAAGATGTACATTCCAGAGTACAATTAGAACATCTTCGTATGCAGTAAGTAATCATGTATACAATACACAATATAAAACATAAAAGAACGCATTATATGACCTTAGTGTGTACCCACTGACGATGGCCACGTGTATCAGCCGAAACATATTGGGAAAACTTTTATATTGATATATACAATTGCAATAAGTTGAAATAAATCTTATCTGTATAAACCCAGCGATCTCCAGTCTTTTGGGATACTGCGTTCTGTCGCCGGATAGTTGTTGCCCACTGTTACAAAACCGCGTTATGGCCCCATCTTCAAGGGTCGCATGTCCAATGACCCTAAGCGGTCTCGAAATGTTGGGCAACCAATATCACGTGATGGAGCGCAATATCTCAGAAGAAAGACGATCTCAGATGCACCATTTCGAAATCCTGAAAACTCGTCAAAACGAATCCAACTTCGTGTGAAAATTTATGTAGGGTACATAACTGAAATACTAATCAATAACTGGCGAAAACACTACAGAGAAGTTCCTAGAGGCATCTAATATTAGAGTGTAGTAGCGCAGTATGTGATGTAAAAGTCAGACCAAAAATAACGCGAAGTTCGGATAACAAATCGGCTGTCGTTGAGTCCGTACGGCGGGGAGCAGAGGTGTGATGAGAAAGGCCGACCGGTCGATATGACAACTGCATGTCTGTTTTACATTTAGCGCCTGGTACAAACAATCTACCATCCTGAGTGCTTAGCACGAAATGCGGAAATTTGGCAGTTTCCGCTGATTGTAATGCGACACGCCACCCGAAACAAATGACGCAGTCCTTGCAAATAAACGACCTTCAACCATACATCTGCAATGAAAGTACAAACTCCACCAAACCACTTCGCCTGCAGCAAAACTTTCCCCTTTGTGCACATATCTTATTAGGTGTTGAGATCTGCGCTCGTTTGGGATATTACGCAACGTAGAATGGTAGTTTCTTACCGACGTTTCGGGGTAACCTATCGGTCCCATCCTCAAGGGTGAATCAGTCCAAGAAGAATGTATCAGATGTTTTAATTCCGGTCACATGAATGAGGTGGCTGATTCTCACAGTGTCACATCCCAGAAGACAACGATCTTCTGGGATGTGACACTGTACAGTCTCGTAGACATGTCAATACCAAAATGTCAGCACATATATTCCAGACCTCACAGCAATTCACCCCAGAAGATGGTTATATTCCAGCAATATGAAGTTTGTGCTACCTTTGGATAAAACTCATTGTAAAGTGTGCATACTAGAACTGTGTCTTTCAGCAGTGAAAGTGAGGAATGCCTACAAAACAAAGAACTGTGTCTTTCAGCAGTGAAAGTGAGGAATGCCTACAAAACAAAACAAAACAAAGCAAAAAAAAAAAAAAAAGGCAAAAAACTCATCAATAATGAGATGATTTCAAAATATTTAAACTTCATGAAATTTATTATTGGAGTTTCCTAGAACATGATGGCAGTACTCACACTATTAATGTGAGGGAACCTGCTGCCTCTGTCTCCAGGGCACCAAAAACACAGCATAACATTCACACTCATGGCCATCATAACCTCACATCTCATTTATATAGCACATCACCTGTGCATGGCAGCCTTCTACTTAATGCTCTTACCTAGTGCTGGCATTTTACCCCTGGAAGATTACAGTCCGCACCTGAAGACGGAGGAAGCAAATTCCACAGGAACACCCGTATGTGTGATGTCACATTGCACAAAACGGTAATCTTCAGTCACCCTCATCAGAACCTTAAATCTCCCACTCTGACCCTTGACTAATCTGAACAGCAGGTCAGCTTTTGGATTACAGTTTCTAATGCCATACACAATAAATATTTTTATTGATTTGAAAAAGGATCCAATTACCCCTTTACTCATGGGGTACTGGTAACTGTTCTTGCATGGATAAAGTGGCCACAGCATGACAATGGCCACTCATGTAAAGGCCCTTCATTGCCTCATCAATAACATAAATTTTACACTACAAATTATGGAGAGACCTGAATGGGTCCTGGGGTTAATTGCTATACGTCACAATACAGCACTTGTTATGTAATTTATATATCTAAACTCATGCACAGTTTTAGAAAAATATTAACAGAATGACTTAAAGAGTGTGTAAATGCAATTTTACCTTCTTAATCCAATTATTCCAGCAGAATGCAAACTCTTCTCTGTCTATCAGTCCATCCTACAGATAAAAGCAAAAAATAAACAAGTCTATCAGTCCAGCCCACAGATAAAAGCAAATATAAACAAGACACTTGCATAACAGAAACATCTTCCTGGTGTGTTCTTCCCAAAATAAATAAATAAATAAATAAATAAATAATGTTAAAGACGCACTTGTAACATACCTTGTTTCTGTCAAAAACTGAGAACACATTTTGTAGTTTCTTGGGTTCCATACAATATATCTTCCCTTTGTCATTTCGAAACAATGCTCGGCAAACTGAGTTAAATTCATTCAAGTCCAAGAATCCGTCACTGAAAACACACACATTTAAAATTTCTGTACACATATATAAGCAAATATAAAGGAGTAAAGTCAGAAAGCAAAAAACATTTTAATTACATAGCCTATAAAAATGATAATATACTTCAAAGTACAATTTTATTTATTCTGGAAACTGGAATAGCTCAGCAGGTACAGAGGCTAGTCTCATACTAGCTGGACCATCCAAGGTTTGAATTCTGGCATCAGGAAGAGATTTTTTCTTCCCCAAAACGTCCAGACCGTCTCTGTAGCCCGCCCAGCCTCCTATTCAATGGGTACCGGGATTGCTTCACGGGAACAGGGCGGCCAGGGTGAGAAGCTGACCACTCACCTCAATCTAGTTCCGAGGTTAAGAATGAGTAGAGCCATCCCTCTACTCCCCTTCATGGCGACGGCAAGGAGAACTTCATTTTATACGTTTATTTATTCATGGTTTATACAAGCACCGGTACATTATCACTCGGCCGCAGGCGGCAGAACGACACAATAAAAAGTCGACACAGTTTTACTCTACGAAATTCTAAAAAAAAGGGGGAGATGTCCTGTCTTACACGATAAAATACGTTAGTTTACGCAGCACATAACAAATTGTATCCACTACAATACGACCGCCTTGTAAACGGATTCTTCAGATTCGATACTACATAATAACGCATGGGCAGGCCATTGCCGGATCTCCCCTTCACGGGATACTGAACTCCATTGGGTGATTTTAAAAAATTCAAAAGAGCCCTGAAGTCGTTTTTATTAAATAATCCCTTTTATTCTTTATCAGAGTTTTTTACATATGGTCATAGGTAAGGGTTCACGTGATAATAGGTTAAACCTTGCCACCAGACAGTTGTAAATGCCCGTGTTATTGGGACTAAAAATTGCTTGGGTGCTTGCCATTCTGTATGTTGTTAATACAGGTTCTTTGAATGCCTCAATATTTTATATGGATTGTGTTGTAGCTTGGTCTATGGATGTTTTTTCAACTTGAGTTTTGGAACAAGTACAATTTTCTTGTATAACGATTACTATTCTCAAATGTAATTATATATGTTTTTACCTGTAGCTGTGATGAGTGACTTCTTTCATTGACACATAGATTTTAAACTTGGTTTTAAATAGATTTTTTAGTTCAACTATAGATGATTTCTACTGAAAAATTGTTATTCTGGTTTTAAATTGATCTGTATTTAGTTTTACATCATTGTGTATTTGGTTTTAGACAGGTATTGCTAATTTAATTATGTCTTGTCATTTATATTTGTTAGGGTTACTATTTATGTGGCAGGTACGGATCCTATTGGATCGAAATTGTAATATTTATATAAATGGACTTGTCCTATTGCTGTTTATGTAGCAGACATGGATGCTGAATAAATTGACATTTGAAATTTGAAATTTCACGCGTCGTTATTTCTGCATTTTCAAGGACACTACCTAAAAATTTTTTGGCGCGTTCGCAAAATTGCAGAAAGCGACTATTAGTTTCGTCATGTCTGTGTGTCCATCCGTCCATCCCTCTATCCGCATGGAACAATTCGGCTCCCACTTCACGGATTTTCACGAAATTTCGTATGAGTATTTTTCGAAAATCTGCCGAGAAAATTCAGGTTTCATTAAAATCTTAAAATCTGGCAAGACTAGCGAGTACTTTACATGAAGACCTGTGTATATTTATGACAATACCTCTCTCAACTCTTCTTAGAATGAGTAATGTTTTAGATGAAAATAGTAGAAAAAATCAAGACACACGTTTTATGTTCAATAACTTTTTTTTTTCGAAAATCCTGCCTTTTATGAGATAATATGGAAAAATATCGTAGAACCAGACCGGCCACAGATGACAATAAATAACGCAGAAACGATGGGATTTGTATGCCGGATAACTATGGCAAGAATACAGACACACATTCGTAACATTTAATACTTACTGCTTGTCCACAGCAACAATGGTTTCGCGAACGCGCCTCAAAGTTACTTTATACGTACATTGCCTGCCTTGCACATTATATTGTTGGAACTCGGCTAGTTTAACCATTACATTATACGTCAGGACATCTTAATTTAATGGTGTTTTAATGTCATCTTATTAACATAACATGGTACATGAACACAGCACATGTGACAAAATTGAGACCTCAGTTTGCTTAATATTACGTGCGCAGTTGTACATTGTCTTGTTATATAGCTGTACACAGCCTGCGAGTGGCTTTAACATAACCCAAACATGTAGCTGTTTGGATTTGAATACGTACCGTTAAGTATTCTGTCAGATGTTTAATAATTGGTGTTTACACACACACACACACACATTATCACAATGGGACGCACCACATTAAATTGCAGATATTCCATTGAATACTGGCAGGGGTTAATGAGAAAAGCAACAAAACCCAACCTACTGTACCACTGCAGAGTTAGTACGTCGTTTATGTATAAAAGTTACGGGTAATGTTACCACTTTTTTAATTTTTGTATTCATTTGGTTTTTTAAACGTGTTCATGAAAAATTGTGTACAAAATTACTGCCAGCGCTGTACCTCGAAACTCGGGTATTATACTTTACTTTCCGAATTGCACATACCGGTACACAAAATACGTCAGTCTAATAAAATATTCAGCAACCATAACCTATTTTACTATGAGTGTTAAGAAGTCGTTTTGTGTGTAAAGGTTACTAGTGATATTATTATTTATTGTTGTGTTTATTCACGCGTTTTCTTACATTTTCATGAGCCGTTACTTGTACACAAAGTCATTGCTACGACTGTACCTCAAGGCGGCATACCTTGATAGTGCATTACATCACTTTCCGAATTGCACATAGTGGTACATGCAATATATCAATGTAATAAAATTGTCAGTAAACTTATACTTGTAATTTCCTTACCCATCCTTATCGAATGCGTTGAAACATGCATCCATGTCAAAATTCTTCTCCGTGTTGTATTGATCAAACCAATCTTCTTCAGTCGTCACATCACACCTAGCACCACTCTTTTCAACCATCTTCTCTCGTGTACAGCGCACACAAATGCGGGAAGATACCGCGTATTTTACATCACGGAATCACCTGACCTACATATCAGTGCAGCCAATACTACGAAAATAACTACGCTATGGTAAATATATTCGTTAACACCCACTGAGAGTGACGTATGTAACTCAGGAGTTTAGCTTTGAATTTGGAGGTTAAGGCAGACAAATGTTGAGGTTATCTCACATGAACGATGCACTCTATTCACTCATACCTCAGTTATCCAATTATTTGCACATGTAGGTTCGTGATTACAGCATTTCTTGTTATAAACGTACATTTACATACTAGGATACATAATTTCTATATTGTATGACAGACACAACTAACCGACCATATTAATAATGGCTTTACCTGTTACTGCCTGAAACAGAGACTCCCGGAATAGTACGAGAAACATTAAGTTTATTTCTACGCGTCGTGTATACCAGGCGCATAAATTTAAGCATAATAGGTTATGGGTCTGCATTCAACACACGAACAAAACTGCATAATTTTCACCCCAGAAAACAGCCCCCATTGTACATTGAATATAGCATACCATACAGACCTCACATGTCTACAAGCTTTATGTAAAACACTGTATATGTAATAAAGTACAAAGAAAACGAAACTATGATCTCGAGCATCATGGTGCCTGTATTGTGACTGGGCTTCATACCAAATTCTGAAGTTTCCTATATGATCACCTCACATTCCTTTATCCCACCCACCACCACCAAACACCACACATGCTCATGAATCTATTACCAATAATTTAAACTGCATGAAAGTTTCTCTTACTTGCAAGATTTTTGGTTCTAATTGCAGCATCAAGATTCTGCTGTTCTGGGATATGGTGCCAAGTCATCACAGCATCAAACCCCAGATGATAATTTTAGTTATATTACTTATCTTACACTGCGTAAATCACAAGTACTGTACTTGGCAATGCATAGGTTCTTACTTTGCATTAACATTAAGGCACACACAACTGAAACCTATTCAAGGATGCTCACAGAGGAAGTTATTGCAACTGCTAGAAAGTCACCACAGGCACAAGTGGTGCACAAGTCAGCACATCCCACCTGCAAAGAATTCCTTGCGCGGCTGCCTAATAACCCTATCAGACTCTTGCACATTGCCACCTGATTTGAATATATGGTGTTTGAGAGCTTTGTTTAATGGTCCGAAGATATGCAAATAATGTGGCAGTCTGGACCAGGTATGCACCCAGAATTTTTTGCTGGGGGGAGGGGGTTGACCCTGAGGCTATATATAATTTATGTCCAATTTTAAAAACTATGTTACAAAAGTCATGTCATATGTACAACATAACACTGTCTGCAACTGCATTTATACACATAGCAATATAACTACATGTTACATGACTCAGTGTCCTATTTTGTTTTAGTTTAATTTATTTTTCAAAATTCTAATGTACTAGTCATCAGCCAATTTCAGTGGCTGAATGGTGTCACATAAAACTTTTGGTATCAAAATATCTACAAAATTTCTGTTTTTTAAATTTTGGTTTTGGGGGGGTTTGGACAGGCTGCAACCCAGCAGCCTCCACCTTGGGTGCGCCCCTGGTCTAGACTGTATGCAGAATGTTGAGTACCTACTGTTGCATGGCATTCAGCTGATCCTGCACTGTGTGCACCACATGGGGGCTGGCATTGTCATGCAGCAGGATGATGCCAACAGTGAGTTTACTGTTTCTACTCATATTCATACCAGGCTTGAATGTTTGACATTAACAGCTTCTACCGACTGCATCATCACATGATTTGAAGTCAGAAGTAGAGCTCTCTTGATGTCCCTCTTGGTGGTGCTGTTTGGGCAGATTCACCACCTGACACACCATCTTCAAGCTAAATTACGTCTTCCTTACTAGCTGCTCACCCAGTCAGCTGTACTGTTCTACGCAAGTGTCTGCCAGCATGTTTACTGAATGAAACCTGTAGGTGTGCCACTTAATGCTGTTACAGTAGTGCCATGAATTGGGTTTCAGTTGTACATGTCTCATAAAAATATGATGTAATGACAAAGTTTATGGCTACTCGTGTTCAGAAATTGGAAGAAAAATCTGTAAATTAATATGTACAGTAAAGTCTCAGCTGTCTGAAGGCAGAGGGCAACCACTACAATAATTTTAGCAGATTAAATCCCTTTAGAAACATAATAATCACTGGGAATTTTAAGGCTTGGTGGCCCAGGTACAACTGCATCTATACCTCTACTGTCAATGTGAACATTACCACCAGAAGAGTATACAAAAACAGCAAAGAAGTTACTTTTGCTCTCTGCGGTCACACCATATTTTTATAAAGTTATGGTGGTGGAATGTTAATGAATTAAGGTTCAGTACAGATTAAGAAGGTAGTGCTGTGTCATAAATGTGAGACATTATTCCCCCACTTATTTATTATTATTTCAGTCCCATTACAGGCCTGGACAGGCCCTTAGGGTTCCAGGAGGCCGAGGCTCCCAGATTTCTAGACAATCGGCACATGAAGGTGGTAAGGTTGTCAGCCCTACGCACCGGCCGCGTTTACCCCCCAGGAAATATTCCCCCACTGGCCTTGATAAAGGCAATGTTGTCTCCCAGCTTAATCACCACACGATAGCATATGGGAGAGTGGGATTGTAATGCCATGCCTTCCTAGCCTTGGCACTAGAAGGAAGCATGTGGTCAGTGCCACACCCCAGCTGCTTTGGGGTGGCCACCATACTCACATGATACAGACTTGGTTGTGTGCTATGGCTGGCCTACAACAGTAGAAGCTTTAAATCAAAGATGTGAGATGGCTGAGCAAACTTTTAAGAGAAAAGGTTGTAATTGAGAAAAGACTATCTCAAAAAAGCCACTGATAAACAGGCTTACTGGCTCTATAATGTTCTTTCTGGTATGACAAACAGTAATACCTCCATGTGATCAGCCATTAATGTGTAATGGCACTTGCAACATTGACTTTATCTCTAGCATCAGTTCTTTGTTTTTGCACATGTCAGCTCATGATACTTCTGTGACCTAACACATATTATTTTACCTGGGATAGTATAGTCAGTCCAGTGACTAGGCTACAGGCTGGACAGTCTGGGGTTGGAATCTGGGCATAGGAAAGAGACTCATCTTGTCCCCATAATGTTGACACTGGCTACGGGAACCACCCAGCTTCCTGCTGAACTGTCAGTGGGGTTCCCTCTCCAGGGCGTGAAGTTGACCACTCACCTCCCTCTAGTGCCAGGGTTAAGAATGGGTGGGGCTACACATCTGTGCCCCCTGCAGACCTTCGTGGGCAGGGGCCACTTTAACTTTTGCTTTCTAACATGTACTATTTTCTCATTAATTCTTACCATCTGGATGAGGGGAAATGAACATCATGACTGAGTAGGTTGAATTTCTGCATTGTATTCAGGTCCTTGGTTCAAATCTTCATCTAAAAACTGGCAGGATGATGCTGTTTTTACAATTAGGCCATGATTACTTCCTGCAGCATCCTTTGCAATTCATAACTTACTAATCACTCTTATCATTCAATGCTGCAAAGACAGAACCACCAACAGCATCACTTAATAAACCAACAAGACATATGCGAGATATCACTAATGTGTTTTAGGACTATTTCCATTGTCACAGATCACACAGATACCACGTTTCAAAAACAATCTGTTCTCGTCCTCAGGTGTACTAAAAACTTAAGACACAGTACACCTGAGGATGAAAACGTATTGTTTTTAAATGTAGTGTCAGCGTGATCTGTGACAATGGAAATAGCCCTAAAACACATTAGTGATATCTTGCATGTGACACCATTGTCGAAGAATTTTAGTGCACTATTCGACAAGACATACAAGACAAAACTTACAGGATAGAATATCAGCCTAAATGAAGACCACTAGAAAACGATATCCAGTCAGGAAACTCATACCTTTGAAAGCCAAATAAAAGTTTTCACTGACTTGCAGCCTCATCATACCTTCACTGGAGTCCTTTTATAGTTCTTTTCAAGGTGCAGGACAACAGAGGCTGATCCACACTTCAGGCACTGCTCCCCCTACCACAGCCTGGACAGGGGATGGACTTAGGAAGGAAAGGATGGAGAACCACACAGTTGCTAAGAGAACTGCAAATGAGTGGGAAAAACCATTACTGGGATGACCGAGATGCAATTGGTCTTCTGGGATGGTGACACACGTGCAGTTTGGTAGATAAATACTGAAGTTTTGGAACGAGCTGATACCTCTCTACTTCTGTACCCTGAAGATGGAGGAAGCAGGTTCTTTCACAGTACTGGTAGCTATCTACCAAGCTACAATACAACACATACCAAAAGAATGCAATATTAACCCTTTGGCACAAAACTTAAATGCCTGTAGTGATCTGCTGAAGACAATTTAAATGGGGGGCTCCATTACAGCAGATATAATTGTAACATTCAGAAATCTGAATGTCACACCGTGCATTACATATATAACATTCGGTGCCAAATGTTTAATATTCACTGTTCTGAGAACCTCATATCACAACATATAATTCTATAGATCAAGTGAAAGTGAATGTGGTTGTGGGAGGGAAGAGATTGGACACAGGTTTTGAATTTGGAAGTGTCACTGCACACTAGCTTACACCAACACATCTAGATATGGCACAGAAATAAACATAATATCAATTTCTCTTCTCCCCTCTTTTTTGATTTATAAAACACATCAAAACAACACACTCAAACAAGCTATGTCTGTGGTGGACCCACATTATTTGTACTATTCATCTGGGATTTATGACAAATTTACCTTCTCAAAAAACACTACAAATTCCATAAATCGTAAACACTATCAGATCTGTAACATGAAAATGTACATGTAGGTGAATCAATTAAAACCACACAAAATCTTTTTACCAGCTAATTCAGTGCAGACATGTTATGTGCAGCTGCGTTATTTTTCCACATACTGCCTTATCTACCAAAGCAGGGTCTCAATTTCTTCCGTATCTTCAAGGTTTTGATTTGACTCACCCCCATACATCATAAAAAAAAACAGCTCATGTAAGAGGCTATTTGGCAGTGCATGAGCTATAGCACTGAACTGTGCAGTGGCTGTGCCTATCCTGTTAGCAGCCACTGTTGTAGGCCCCTCCCCCTGCACAGCTCTGGGCTCAGATCTCACTTGAACCAACTGTATTTGTCACATGGTAGCACAATATTTATATCACACATTAACAGAAGGAACACTGGACATTACGCAACTTTATATGAGTGCTAAATAACTACACAGAATTAAATAACCATTTAACTAACAATAAATGTGGTATAACTGGACTGTTAACAAATGAAAAGAAACTTAAATGAGAGACCTTAAAGCGGGGAACACTAAATGACGATTCTGTTCAACTGAGTGCTAACAGACATGCATGTTAGCACCTTAGTACACATCAAACTCCAGGCAGCAGAGCATGTCTTGAAAAGTTAATAAGTTCCAGAGCTCATGGAGAATCCCAAAATTTTATAAAACCCGAAGGTTCGTTACCACATTCAAAAGAGCTGATCACCAATCCATGTCCTGTGCTCTTGTATACTCAACACTGCAGAACTTATACATACTATATTAAAGTGGATTACAAACTGCTTTATTAAGGTTCAGTAATTCTGATAAATTACATTAATTGGTAATTTTTCCATCAAAAGCACACAAGTTGCTTTGGTAACTTACGTTACCTGACATGTTTCAATTAACCATGGGATCATCATTAGGAATTCTCTCACAAAGGGGAATATCAACCTTCTAGGACCAACTACATAAGTATCACAGTCTTTATATTTCTAAGATAGATTTACCATTCATTGCAAAATACAGTGCAACTCAGTTACAACAACATGCAAACGACTGAATATTTTGTGTCACTGAATGAGTGTCATTATAACCGAGGAGTATAAAGTTATGTTTAAGAGTGATGCATTAATTGGTACCACAGAAAATCTGACTTTATAGGCAAGGTGTCGTATAAACTGATGTCGTTATAACCTGGTTCGACTGTACTATAGTACTAGATATAGTACTAATAATATAGGGAATCCAACTAACCTTGTCCCTTAGAAGTCTTGTTTATATTTCGAGGATAGATTGCAGCATCCTATAGTACTAGATATAGTAGTAATAATACAGGACATCCAACCAACCTTGTCCCTCAGCATGGCAGCTGCTATGGGAGCTTCATGTCATATAAAGCCTGCCATGTGCTGGGAAATGACAGCAGTTCAGCTTACCTTATTTCATAGTAAATTACTGACATGCTGACCCCCAGCTCCTAAACAGGCCTCATACCTTCTAGATTGCTTTTGGTGGAAAAATTACCCACTGATTTAATACAAAGCACTCGATAGATATGACTTGAAACTTTTGATAACAACATTTTTTTTTTTCCACAAAAGTACCGTTGCATGTGCACAAAACTTCTTCTCTCAATACACACAATGTTCATCAATTCTCACTAAAATACCAACATGCTTTATATTGGTCTTAATATGAGCTTCAAATGGTACCAAAAGGTCTGGTTAACTAAAAAGTATTTTCGCACGAAGTGCTTAGATTAAGCTGTATTCCACTGACTTCAAGCTCCATGCCCTACTTACCTCACTGGACCCACACAATACCTATTAATCACATTTTTAGCAAGGCGGTGTCTACAGGTTCAGCATACAGCTACACAACCATCATTATGTGTCACGTGAAGCTAATGAGAATACTGATTCAACAACAAAGTTACTTTTAATCCAACACATGAAACTCCAAACCAGACTAAATTGAAATCCAAAGAGCTAAACCGAATAAACATAACATATATTAAGGAAACGTGATATGAATTATCAAACTTGATAAGCTGCATTAAAAGACACAAGGCAGATCATAAGAAAGGCTGCCTGATGCACATAAGCAGAGTACTGTATTCAAGTCTTGGGGTAGGCCAAGGCCTATCCCCATGGTAGTGTGGCCACTAATGGGTCTCTTGTACAAGCCCCAGATGACAGATGAATGAATATCCAGCAGTGGTGGAATAACAACTGAGAGGGAAATACCAAAGTACTTTGGGTGGGAAGACATTCCCAGTGCCACTCTCTCCACCACAAATCCCACATACACTGCCCTGTGTTTGAAAATGAACCTGTATGTGAGAAGCTGGCAACTAACCACCTGAGTTACCATAGCCATAGTACTGTCTTCTGAGTTGCAACAACATGTTGCCCAGTAAAATACTTACCAAAATGTCAAAGGACCACAGTGCCTTAAAATGCCAGTAACTAGCTACCAAGCAAACAGCATAACAAGCCAGAAGACCTGACTAATACTGCTGTTTGAGCGCTAAATCTCATACCATATTACTCTTACTAATAATTTAGTCTCAGAAAAAAGTAGTTATGGAACACTTCAGATGGAACTGCTCCAAGACAGACTGAATTTAACACAACCCATGCAGGTGAATTTCACACAAGTACAATACACGTATCAACATACTAAATAATAATACTGGCAAATTTCTAAACTGCAGAAGTCTTCATACTTACAGAACATTACCTGAGCAGCCTCCATCATTTTAAACAATACTCACAGATAGGTTTTTTGTTTATATACCAGTTCCTTATAGCAGATAGAGAAAAAATGAATGCCTTTTAAATGCAGTAAGAATTATCTATGTAAGATTTACCTTTCAAATAAGATTGCGGCAGAAATTTGTATGGCACCTACAAAGCTGAGTGGGAATAAAAAAATCTACAATATTCAGTAACTTACAGGCACAGGACAGTTAATACCACGGATAAGATTTTTGTCTCAAATGTCAACGACTGAAGCATGTCAAAGGATATTTGTTTTCAAAGGACTGTCTGAATCCGTTCAATCAGCGAAGCAACATCTGATGAATTCTGTTTTTTACCGAACAAATGCTGGAACAACTTCCTTTGTTCTCCTTCTTTCTCAAGCTGCACAGCTTTGTTATAGCCGACACGAATGACGTTGGATGAAATTCCAGCAAGACGAGCAGCATTAAAGCCATATGACTTTGGACAAGCACCAGATGCAAATTTATAAAGGAAGGTGACAGTTTCCTGTGATGGATCGTCTCCATTCTCGTTCTCCACCATACATGCCTTAAAAAAATACAAACAATTATGGCTTATGTAGTGAAACCAAGATTCTTATAAAACCTACCTCTCCAGGGAAAACAGAACCACTTTGTCCTGATATACCTCTCCTCTGACAAGCTGTTCCCCCTTTCCTGTTTGAATAAACCCTAAAAATAACAAATTTTTCACAAGTCTTGTTGACCGTTCCTACTACCCCAGGCAGACCTGCACCTCCTCCCTCCACCCACAGATGTCAGCAACTACCATCCATGTCACCCTGCATACATAACCTGGCCACAGTATCAGCCACTCACATGAATCCTAAAAATGCAGTACAATTAGTAGCCACATCCCATTTGAGTATTTTTAAACTGCAGTATCTACTGAATCCAGCATATAAGCTATGATGGAAAACAGATTTACAGCATGTTTCATACAACACATTCAAAATGCTTTAACCTATAAAACCCAATTTTCAAACATTCACTTCTGCCTTCTCACATGTTTCCACCCACATACACATCCACACAAACGATTACAACACCTGAAGTGAGACTAGGAAGAGGAAAAAACTTCTGAACATAATGTCCACAAATTTTTCCTCTGTTGTTCTTTATATGATATTGGTAAGAACCAGTCAAAAGGATGTTAATATGGCAAAACGTACCATGTGGCCCAAGGTGACATGTGGTGAATGTCTGAAGTCCTCCACCAAAGTGTGGTAATGCGTAGAAAACAAGGTTCGGCATTCCAGATTTCCCAGTTCCTTCACAACAGCTGCAGCAATTGCAGTGCCATCAAATGTTGAAGTTCCACGTCCTGAGAGAAGAAAAAAATGGCCACAAATTATAACTATGGTCAGATATCAAGTTAAAAAAGAATGAACAAACATCACTCATACTACACAATCTTTATGGTCCCTGAGTTTCAGTAACATTTTTAATCACCTCATTTTAATACTTCTCCATGGCCTAGTAATGGGCAACACTCAAGCAGCAATGGACTATGCTTGGAAGTTACATGAGGGTGGTTCATACTGGACCTGACATCTTTGGAACCCATCTGGTACTCACTTTTCAAGAAGGAAGGTGTTCCTGAATGACTGTAGCTATTGTACCACTACTGATGTGCACTTCTTGGAAGATTTCATGCATAGAAAAGTGATATAAGCCCCTCATCAACTGTGTTCACGTGTATATGAAAGATTGGTGTTTGCCATCATGGGCAAGACTGAGGCATCTGTTGTGAGACAAAATGCTGGATCACGTCCCACAAAAAAGCTACACTGCTGCAAAAACTTCAGAAATCGCAAGGGTAAGAAGACTACTCTCACTGCCGTCCTTGACTACACTATAACATTCACACACCTGTGTTTCTGACAACAAATCATTGACAAATTCTGCTGCAAGTTTTCAGACAACAGAAGCTGGTTTTCAGCCTCCTCTCACCAAAAATGTGATTACATATTTCTGTTCCAACTTCTTACTGATTTCTACAGACATAATCAAGCAGTATGACTACTTACATGCATGCAGGTATCGTCAATATGTGGAGCTGGGAGATACAAAATGACTACACCAAAATAACACTGCACAACTTCACGTCTTCAAACACCATACTCACCCAGCTCATCCACCAGAACAAGGGAATGCTTGGTTGCATGATGCAGTACTGATGCCGTCTCACTTAGTTCTACATAGAACGTGCTCTCTCCCGCCATGATATCATCACTTGCTCCCAGACGCGTGAATACTCGATCAACAGGTGTGAGCTCGCAGGATGAAGCTGGGACGTGGCACCCCTGGAATAACAGTTAACTGTGGACATTTTACAGTACTGTCAGCATCTCACACTACAGAGCAAGCACTGATGATGGGGATAATTAACCCTTTAAAAACGGAACATATCTGTTTTATATAAGAACTCGGTGCGTACCGCACTGTAAACACTCTCCACTTTGGTAATAAAAACCGATCTCTTAATGTGTTATACGGCAAAAGTTGCTGTTTGTTCTGAGATCCCTACAAAACATATAAACGCAATGTGGGCACCACGTGGAATTTTTCATGTTCAACCTGGTGGTACTTAAAGTTACCGCTTCGCTTCAAAAGGTTAATGAACAATAAATATGAAAAGATTGAAAAGGAAGCAGTTATGATCTAATCAGGGTACTATCACAGCATTTGCCTTAGACTGAAAAAACCAAGAAAGGATATCCAAGTTCTGGGCGAAGATCTGAATCCAGGACCTCTCAAATATGAAGCAGTGTTAACCTATTAATCCTGAACATCTAGTGCAGATACAGGACAGGCAAACAGTAGCATGTCTTACCATATGTGCCATTACAACTAAGAGACCAACTTGGCGCATGAGTGTGGACTTTCCTCCCATGTTTGGTCCAGTGACTAGCACAACATTGGCTTTATTTTCTCCACACGCAATCACTGTATCATTTGGAATGAATCCATCTGCACACGAAACACAAGGATGGCGGCCATCTGTTATCTTCAAAGAGGGCTGTATAAACAAGGGTCAAACTAGTTTTTAGTTTACAAAATATGCCATTCTAAGTTACTGTCTATATGAACTGATAAATTTTAGGGGCAAAACTCTTTGTTAAAAAAATTGCGAGACTAACGTTCATCAAGTTTTAGGCATTCTTTACAAAGTAAGAAATAATACCTTATATGGTCATGTCTGTCATCTGCCCCGAACCTAATTTCTGTAGCTGAACCACTCAAAAGCTTCCTGTAACTCCTTAAACAAGAACAAGCAGGAAACTCCAATTTTCAGCCATACTGACCAACAACAGCGTCCATAAATGAATAAACAGGCTGTAAGTATGCTCAATAAACTGCAAAGAATGCCACTTGGGAACTGTGTATAATACACTATGGACATCACTTATAATACTGTTACAAACAACAACACAGTACTGTTCAGATACGGCGCCTGCTGCTGCTGCTACTACTACTACAGCACAAGAAAGATATGACACTCACACCAAATGTTCTAACTGCTGAGTTCCTGGGGCATGAGTGGCTACCAGGCACGTCAGCGGGTGGCGGATAGCCGGGGGCCTGTCCCTGTGGCAGGTCTGTCTCTGAATTAAATAGGAGACCATGGACCAACTCCCCAACCCCAAGGTGTTATGTGTGATTTGCCTCAATCCATGCTGAAGGGGTGAATGGCACATGGGTAACGTGTTCTTAACGGAGCCTCTGGGAAACCAGGTGACATCCCAAAGTATGTAGCCTTGCACTGGTATAGGGAGCTCTGCCAGTGTTGACTGTTATTTCTCCCGTACTCGTGGGACAAAAATGGACACAAATATTTCTGAACCTAAACAAGGAGCAGCTGGCACTGCA
Source organism: Coptotermes formosanus (assembly GCA_013340265.1). Classification (NCBI taxonomy): domain Eukaryota; kingdom Metazoa; phylum Arthropoda; class Insecta; order Blattodea; family Rhinotermitidae; genus Coptotermes; species Coptotermes formosanus. The sequence continues at coordinate 374,009 of BLKM01000078.1, forward strand.
GACTTGTTACAGTAACAACCCCATGTGGAGGTTATAGACATAAAGTCTTCTGTTGCCTCTTCAGATGAGGAGAGATTGGCTGCAGGCATCTCTACGATTGGACTGCAAACCAAGAGACTCTCTGGAGCACAACGGAAAAGACTTACTAGAGAAAGGAAGATGAAGGAGCGAACTTGGATGGAAAAGAAGCCTCCACGAAAAACTCCTTTGTCTCACGAGAAGGGTGCCGGGAAGAGCAGTGGGGTTGTTAAAAGACCCCACTCTGACTCGAGCACACCATCTTCGGAAACACAGCAACCTAAAAAACCCAGGAGCACTCAATTGCAGACTGGGTCGTACACGGAAGCTGTTGCTGGTATCAAGATGGCAGTTACTCACAGACGCCATCCAGACGTTACACTGGATCAGACCCAAGTTGACCTGATTCAGGTAAAACTCCTATCAGCCGTGGATGCGAACCCTTTAGGGGAGGCACCTCCACAGTTTTTACACTCTAAATTTGCACAGGGGGTATTTTGGATCACCTGTGCAAGTGAACACTCAAAGGTCTGGTTAATGCGGACGATCAGCGGACTTGGGGAGTTGTGGGAGGGTGCAGAGCCGACTGTAGTCAACTCTAAAGACCTCCCAAAAAGACCCAGGGTGCTTGTTCGTATTCCTGACACTTCTGAGGTTACCACTGTCATAAAGCGACTCGGGATTCAAAATCCTGAGCTAAAAATGGCAGATTGGTCAGTTACGAGTCACAAGGTCACTGAGAAGGAGCAAACACTGGCCTTCTCCATTGACCCTGACTCCTTCAAAGTCCTGACTTGATCTAATTTCAAGGCCTTCTGGGGAATGGGGAGAGTTGTCTTCCGGACCCTGAAGGAGGAAAAGAAAAAGCCAGAGGCTGAAAGTACTGCAAGTGAACCTCCACCACAGTAGGGTGGCCTCGGCTGCCCTCTGTGTCACTATGAGGAATTGCAATGTTGCCCTCATACAGGAACCTTGGACCTATATGGGGGATATTAAAAGTCTAAAGGAGGCGGGGGGAGAACTGATTTATAGTAGATCCACTCAGAATCCTAGGACCTGTATTTTAGTCAAGAAAGACTTTTGGATACTGCCATTGATGCATCACTGTTCCAGGGACCTCACGGCAGTTAAAATCAAAACGTCGTGTGGTGAAGGGCCGAAGGAGATTATTCTCGGATTAGCCTATCTTCCATATGATGACGTTGCACCCCCACCCCCCTGGGAGTTTGAGAAGCTGGTGATGGGTTGTACGGCGGAAGGAACTCACCTGATAATCGGCTGTGATGCAAATGTGCATCACACCTCCTGGGGAAGCACAAACATCAGTAACAGAGGTGAGTCCCTGTTTAATTACATTATGGCTAACGGATTGGACATAATGAATAAAGGTAACAGACCTACCTTTGTTACATCTAATAGGCAGGAAGTTATCGATATTACTATTGCCACTTTTTATGCTAGCAATTTTATTAAAGACTGGCATGTAACTGAGGAAGTAAGTTGTTCAGACCACAGATACATCCTGTTTACTGTTATGGGTATTGACCGTGTAGTTGAATTCTATCGCAATCTGCGCAGGACCAACTGGCAATCTTTCAGAACTGACCTATCGGGGTGTTCGCGTGATATGACAGATAGAGTTACCAATTTTATAGATCTGGAAAGTGCTGCAAAGCAGTTTCAGGATGCTATTATTTTTGCTTATAATGAAAACTGTCCTTCCACCGTGAGGCAGAACAACAGGAATATATCCTGGTGGAATAAAGACCTTGAGGAGAGAAGAAGGAAAGTTCGTAGGCTGTTTAATGTGGCAAAGAAGTCAGGGAATTGGACTGACTATAAAAGAACCTTAACAGATTATAATAAAGCACTCAGACGGGCCAAGAGAGAATCATGGAGGAGACACTGTGAGGAGATTGAGATGGCTCCAGAATGTGCCAGACTCCAGAGGATTCTTTCAAAGGATAGGCATAGTGCAGTCAGCTCTCTCCAACTTGAAAATGGAAAATATACAACAGAGAAAGAGACTCTGGAGGAGCTACTCCGGGTCCATTTCCCGGGCTCAGAAATAATTTTGGAACCTCTGGGACGGTCTTGAACTGGAGCATCCGAAATGGAAAGGATCCAGGGAAGACTGGGAGGTCTCCAGGAGGGTCATAAATTATGACAAATTGAAATGGGCTGTTTCTCATTTCAACCTTACAAATCCCCAGGCATTGACAGAATAATGCCCGTCATGCTACAGCAGGGTTTTGAACTGCTTGCGGGGAAACTTATGATGTTACTAAGAGCCAGTCTGGCCTTAGGTTATATTCCTATGAGCTGGAGGCACATCAAGGTGGTATTTATACCAAAACCTGGGAAACAACTGTCCCAGGCAAAGTCCCTGAGACCCATCAGCCTCATGTCATTTATACTCAAGACACTTGAGAAATTACTTGATAGATATATCAGGGGTGGTGTCCTGGTTGAAAAACCACTTCACCAGAACCAGTTTGCCTACAGGGCAGGTATGTCTACAGAAACAGCTCTCTTCCAGGTTGTTCATAGACTGGAAAGTCCCTGAAACATAAAGAGATTGCGTTGGGTGCCTTCCTGGATATTGAGGGGGCATTTGACAACACCTCTTTCAATGCAATTACGATGGCTGCTAGAGAGCGTGGACTTGAGGCAACCTGTTGCAGGTGGGTCGGATCCATGCTTGAAAGCAGACTCGTACACACTTCCCTTATGGGCAGCAGCTTGACCGCTAAAGTCTCCCCTTTTGTGGAACTTAGTTGTTGATAGGCTTTTGTACATTTGGCTATGCTGATGACATTGTCATCATAGTCCAAGGTAAATCTGCACACACAGTCAGGGAGCTTATGCAAGATGCCCTGAATGTGGTGGCTCAATGGACTGTGAAAGAGGGTCTAAATATCAGCCCTCACACAACAGCTATAGTCCCATTTACCAATAGAAGGAAAGTAGAGGACTTAGGACCTCTCATACTTCATGATAAGGAACTCAAAATGCTGGGAGAGGTCAAGTGTTTGGAAGTGATTTTAGACTCCAAACTTACCTGGAACCAACATTTGCAGAAAACAATTAAAAAAGCACAAACCACCTCTGCGGTAGTTAGACGCATGTGTGGTAAAAAAATGGGGTCTTAGACCTAGTATGGTGCACTGGCTCTATACTAGGGTAATTAGACCATCCATACTTTATGCTGCCTTGGTTTGGTAGCCCAAGGTCATGCAAAAAACCACTAAGGTTCAATTAGGCAGGATTCAAAGAATGGCCTGTCTAGCCCTTATGGGGGCTATGAAATCGACCCCCACTGCAGCAATGGAGGTGCTTTTGAATCTGACTCCACTGGATCTGTTGATCATGGCAGAGGCGAGGATGGCACTCTACAGGCTGCAGATACTAAAGCAACCAACTGTTCCTAAAACAGTATCAGGTTTGCTATCCATCTGGAAAAATGTGGGTGACCCTATTTTGGATATGTGGTCGGGCTACATCATTCCAGTCTATTATCACTCCAAAATCTTCAGAGTTATTATAGATCGGGATTATTGGAAAAACAAAGACCTAGTGCTCCCTGAGGATGCTCTGATCTGGTTTACTGACGGCTCAAAGACTGACTCAGGGACAGGGTCTGGTATTTCTGGCATAAGACCAAAAAGAAGCTTTAGCTTCCCTTTGGGTAAATATGCCACGGTCTTTCAAACTGAAATATATGCCATTCTTCAATGTGCATGTGAGAATATAAGAAGGGCTTACAAACATAAGCGGATTCTTATTTTTTCTGACAGCCAGGCTGCACTTAGGGCACTTAGTAGCCCAAAAGTGACTTCGGGACTGGTTGCAGAATGTTTAGATGCCCTCTCTGCACTGGCTTGCCTGAATGAGGTAACCCTCATTTGGGTGCCAGGGCACTGTGGCATTCCTGGAAATGAGAAAGCTGATAGGCTTGCTAGACAAGTGTCAGCTATATCGTTACTTGGTCCAGAGCCGGCTCTTGGAATACCTAGGTGTTCGGCAAAAGACGCAGTTAAAAACTGGACTGAGCATCAACATTACAACGCCTGGAGAGACTTGCCAGGACATAGACATGGCAAACTTTTCATAGGAAGACTATGTAAGAAAAGAGCTGAAGACCTGCTCAAATTAAGTAGGCATCAACTAAAAACAGCAGTTGCGGTCCTCACGGGACATGCTCCTGTAAGGAGGCACCTGTATACTATGGGCCTGTTTGATGGGGACCCAACTTGCAGATTTTGCGGGATGGAGGCTGAAACAGTGCAACATATCATTTGCTACTGCGAAGCATTGGCACATCAGCGCTATAATGTTTTTGGGAAGCTGCTTGCTGAAGCAGAAGATATAAGCTCAGCTTCAGTAAGGGACCTTTGCCTCTACATAAGGGGCACAGGGTTATTGAACCTGTGCTGAATGGAGTGTTTAGGGCTGCACAATAAGCCAAAGGCTGAGGTGCATCCGGGGCATAAGCTGACGGGCCCTGATGATGATGA